>JAQGBH010007894.1:0-10411 GCA_034698265.1 Sminthurinus aureus | reverse complement strand
GTTAAAAATTTTCCCGCTAGGTGGCGCTAGTTTCGTTGTCTCACATTACCCCAATGTACACAGCCAGCCAGCCAGCCAGCCAGCCGTATCTCACGAAAACAATACTCAGCTTCGCTTCCTAAAAAGAGCATTTATTATGTCCATGCCGAGTAATCAGTATGAGTCAAACAAAAGCATGTGTATTGGAGTAGAGCAAAGTAGATGGTACAAGGAATATCAGTAGGTGTTTGGTTGGAGCAAAGTCTGTTTAGTGTTTATCCTCCGTGGGTGATTTGTAAGGCGTCAATAATCCTTTGACTAGTATTAATTATGCACATGTACCTTTTACAATGTGCATTGTACATGCTTAAGTGAATATTGTGTAGTGTAAAGTGTGTATTGTGTATAGTGGATATTCATTTCTGTATGAAATGCCTGGAGCCCTAATATGTTTCTTGGATCTAGACACTAGACATAATCCTATCCTTGTTCCTACTACTGACATTGTATTGATATTGGTTGTGATGATGGGCCTGAATAGATTTCACTTAATATATCTAGAATCTAGAATCTAGAATCTAGATGGATTCTGGATTCTGTAAGAATGTCTAGGATCTAGGATCTAGGATTAAAGTGTAAAAGTGTAAGCTAGTTTGTTGTAATCCATCCCTGGGAAAGGTTCTATTGTGTTTGGTGTTGCTTCCACTTTCCAGTTTTTATAAGACGGTCTGAAAGGGAGTGTAAAGTACAATGCAATACAATACAGAGACTGAATACAAATGGTAGATGAAGAGGAAGCGGAAGATGAGGATGAGGGCGTAGAATGTATCAAGTGTGTGAAAGACAAGGGAGAGAGAGTGTGAAAGTCTTTACACTGTCTTTTACAAGCCACGCTCCTCACTCCACACTCGACACTCCACACGCACCAAAAGGATGGTGGAATATTAAATACTGAATGTTGGATAATGGATTTGAAGACGAAGACAATCAAATCGATAGGGAAAAGATGCTGATCATCTCTTATAAATTCCCATGTTTATTCATTCATTCCGTCTTCCATCTCCCATCCATCATCTGTGTATTCATTATTCATTCTTGGTTATTAATTCGGGTAGGGGTCTTCCGTCTTCGGGCTTTCTAATTTTACTCAATCAGTATTGAGCACTGAGACTTGAGTATTGAACATGGAGCATTATACATAAGCCCTTTCATTTCAAATTCATTACACGACAAGTCTTGACGTTTGCATTTGAAATCTAGAATCTAGAACCTTAATATAAGCTGCTTAGAAAACTCTATGAGAATCAAAATGTACAATGTAAAACTATTTGCTGTTTATAACTTACAATTTACATTGCACAAGAATAGAACCGAATTAAAGTTTAAAACTCAAAACTCAAAACAAGGATAAAAAAAGTGAACCCTCTTGAACATACAAAAAATTGAACGGCTCTTTGTGACTTGTTTGATTTAAGATAAGAAAGAGAAGGAATCTGAAACTTTCATCGTTTATCTGAAAATTGAAAGCAAAGTTGCACCTTACATCGCATCATTGCAGCATGTTTGCCTGTGAAACTGTAAAGTGTAAACTGTAAAGATAAATTAAGAAAGAAAGGAAACAAGTTTTAAATGTTTATACTCATTGTTTGACGTTTGGTTGGGTGAGATAAACACCTTTTGCTTTTCTTGATTGAATACTGAATACTGGTAAAGAGAATCACCAAACGTTGACAAAGGTAACAAACATGAACGTTTAAATCTGTTCACCATGTCAAAAACTAGAATCTAGAATATAAAATCTAGCAGCAATAAGAACCAAGAACCAAGAATCAAGAAACAAGTGAAAAGTTTTCATGTACCATTTACCATACACGTTGGTAAATGGTTGGTAGTTGGCAGTTGGCAGAACAAGCCAAAAAGTCTGGAATTTCCAAGTTACAATATGCTAAGATTGGAATAGGAATAGGAATACGATACACTTGGAGACGCTTGAACTAACCTTACAAGTTGCGGACGATAACTTTTATAGACAAGGCTGAGTACTCAATCTCTTTTCATATGCTCCATTTACTCTCCTCCTCAGTGAAAGATATTCATCTTGTTATGGAAATTGAATTTTTTCTCACGCCCTCTCTTCTACCTTTTATCTTTTATCCCTCTCTACTCTCTACACTCTACATTCTACATTTTACATTCTGCGGCCATTGCAATACTATCTGCGAGCATGTACATTGTACACATGTACGAATAAATCTAGTGTAGGAATGGAGAAAGGGCGACAGCTCCTTGGCTGGTTAGTGACTAGTGAGTAGTAACAAGTGAGTCGGACTTTCTCAATGAGCCGTATCTTGCAAGCTTTTAACTTTCTAGTTTCTAGTTTCTATATTGCCAAACCTTAACTGAGACTTTTTACATGAATGTTGACTATATACAGTATACAGTTAGCTGCTTCCACCACTACTTGTCTTTTCTTTGAGGGCAATAGGCCACAAAATTCAGGTGTGTAACAACATTGAGAACTGTAGAATGTAGAAAATTTCTCCTTTCTCTGCTCTCGACTCGCGACTCTCGAGTCTCGACTCTCCTTGAAACCAAATTCAGATTATCATACATTTACATATGCTTGGATTTTGGATTTTTGATAGAGAAATTCTCTTCTTCATAGATATTGTATTTCGAAGCTCTCAAGTGTTTATTCCTCATTTTACTGTGAAAGCAATACGTCTTGATTTCTGTTTGGGTACCACATTGAAAAGAATAAACTTTGTAGGTCGTAAGAACAAGATAAAGAACCAAACCAAAACCATTAGTAATGGAAACTAGAACCAAAGTGCAAAGCTTTGGATTTTTTATTGTACTCAATTCAAAATCTGTTACCCCCAAAATTCAAATTCAAAGCTAAATCCGGATTCACATCTAGCCGAATGAAACTGCATGATATTGTAATTCAAATCTTTAGGAAACAAAAGAGTTTAATTTTGAAGTTTGAGTAACGCCAAACATAAAAACATCATTGATGTAAAAGTATCAAGTATTAATATGAATCAAATTCAACTTTCGTTTGCGTTTAAATTATTACACTGGAGTAAAAAGGAAAAGTGAAAAGTGAAAGAAAAACTTTTCACTTAAGACTTTGTACAAAAAACGATTATGTGGTAAAATAAAAGCTGGCCTCTTTGAGTCGGCTTTGGGGTTACTTAACTGCATATTTTAAATCGTACATGAAAGGACCAGCTTAAGACTTTAGACATTGAACATTGAATATTGAATCAAAATGTAGTCACATTTTCGTGCTGAAAGAATTCTGAATTCTGAACTTTCCCTCAGCTCAGCTCAGCTGTCATCTATGTTTTGTGTTTGGTACTGTAACTGCATGTGCGAGAATGTGTAGAGTGTAGAGTCAAGAGCAAAGAGACAAGTACCTTCATTTGACTACTTTTCAATCGCTGTTTTTGTTGGTAGTTAGTGAATAATAAATAAATGAATGAATGAATAAAGCATGCGTTATGAATTACACGTTGTGTAGATTTGAGATATCTACATTCTACATTCTACGCATTACATATACTGTACACACATTTTCAGGTTGACTAGCAAGTTCCTCGCTGGATTTGAAATTTGAAGTGTATTTTCTCTGTCTTTGTCTTGTTGCTTGAGTTGTTTCTTCTCTCTTCTGGGTGGCCATGTCAAAGTACAATGTGTATAGTTAATATTATATAGCGTTCAGCTTTGATAAATGAATAAATGCTTACGCGTTTACGTAATGCGGACGAGGACAAGAGAAGGGAGAACACATGAGAAAGAGTTCACTCACTCTTACTCATGTACCGCGTAGGCAGTTGGTACAACGTAAATGTATGTACATTGAACATGCGGACTACATAATAGTGAAAGTGGAGAGAGACATGACACGTGAGTCCATCTATTCATATTAGATTAGAAAGAGAGAGAGAGAGAAAATGAAAGTGGAAATGAGAAGGAGAGGAGGGAGTTTTCTTACTTTTGCGTCCTCCAAGTGAAATGTGTTAAAATCCGATCGAAACATAAATCCGGAAAACTGCTGTAAACGAAGCTATTATTATCGTGCAACATGCAACTAGAAACCAAGCCAAACCAAACCAAACATTCTTCCCTCTTTCCTCTGCCCTTTACAATCTGCAATCTGCAAGGAACTGTGACTCTTGTGCACTGCACTCTGCACCAAAATTTACCCGCTAAACTTATATATGGTACTTTTACTGATACTCGTAATCCCCACATCTCACATTCATTACACGTTATGCATATCCATATTCCACTGTGTTTTAATAAGTATTTACGTACAAAATTACAGAATGATAGATCTTATTGAACAAAATTTTGGAATGCAGAGTAAAAGTCATAATATTTTCCATCCTGAGAGTAAAACGGAAACTTTAGAGGAATGTGGCACTTTATGCCGTATTACTTCAACTTCATTTCAACAATATCAATATGAAAAATTTCTTGCAGCTAGCAGGTTTCCACCTTTTTAAAAAATCTTAATCAAAGAGTCAAACCTCAAATCAACAATATTTTCTTGAGTACTTATTACTTCATCAAGTATTAAGGTAAGCTCATGCATTTTTTACACGCTTAAGAACAGAAAATTCAACTTCAACAGCACAAGGCCTATCATCTCACATCGTTGTATTCTGACTTGTGGCCCACCTAAAGAATTAAAGTCGTAAAAAGCGTAGAAAAATCCAAACTGTTTCTCACTGCATCAACCCGCGATAGCGAGTTTAAAATACGGAATACAGAACACGAAAAATACATGTAGGGAAGAAAGCGGAAAATGGTAGTCATTTACAAAAGTTAGCTGTATTATCTATCTACTACCTACCCATTACGAATACTATTACTCTCTTGTACTCTTTTATGTACAAAGTAAATGTAAATGTACAATGTACATTGTACACAGACGCAAGTGAGAGAGAGTAAGACTGAGAGATACATAAGTCACAAGCGCAGATTATAATATATTATGGAGCTGAGAAATAAGCAATATAAATTACTCTTGTGAAATAAATATTGCTTCATATCACTTTCTCCAAAACACGCATCATTAACTGACTCAGGAAAGGAAAGGAATAAGAAGTATGTAGTAAAGCTGAGAAAGTGAGTCAGTAAGGCAGACAGTAGACAGTTATGAACTCATCTTTCCATATCTTGCCTCTGCCTTCTTCTTTCTCCTTTCCCCCATCTACTGTACCACCTACTAGCAGGTGTAGGAAGTAGGGAGTAACTTACGCATTACTGATATTATTAGATTATACCTTAATGTAATACGTTTAGGACCGGTTTCCCCAACTTTATGCAAAATTTATGAAATCCTCTCCCTTGATTCTTGATTCTATTACATTACATTACACCTTCCTTCATGTATCTATTATTATGATGAATCGTCTCATTTCACTTTGGCTTGTGGTTTGAGCTATGAGATGCTCACAAACCAAACCAAACAAAAAACCAAAAACCAAACCTCAACCCTGTTCCGAAATGTAAAACAAGCTATTTCATACACTACACATTTAAATGGTACAGGATTACAGATATTGTATATTTTGTGTAAAAAAGCTTCCAATTTTCAATTCAATAAAGTCTCACATTTATCTTTGTTTAAATCAAAATCAAAATCAACTGCCACTTTACAGAATACCGTATAAAGTACATGCAGCATGCAAACAACCGTTTCTTCAAACTAGGTAAAAAAATATTATGTAACGGTAAATGGCGTAGAAAATTGAAAAAATAGAGGATTCACCATTATGAAAATTTTAAGACTCTCCGTCTAAACCTGTGGTTGTGCAATTGAACTTTTAGTATAATATGTTCACGAAATTAGAAATATTATCGTACCAGAAAGTCAGGATGATAATATTATTATTACATGTACGGATATTGACTCACTTAAGTCATAAAATGACCGGAGTGGCAACTGGCATCGTCCATAAATTATCTGGGTACTTTAAACCACTCGGATTATTTTTTACTATAAATACCAATATCACGGAAAAGCGTAGGTGCAATAAATTTTCATGTTAGGTATTAGATATCCACTGAGAAGTTTATCAATTTTTCTGTATTCCATACTCCACACTCCATAGGGCATTGCTGAATCTAATCAAGAAGCCGTATAAAGTAGCTGAGTGGACCTTTGCCACAAATATCAAATTTCAAATATCAAATGACTCATTCGTCATTTTATTCGGATACATTAGCTAAGTGCTGTGGTCACTTGTGGTCTTGCTGACGCCATTTAGCAATCTCCTATCTACTAGCACAATACTAGTGTCTACTTTTGGGCATTGCAGTGTTTTATGAATCAGAAATCAGAGAGACGTTGAGACATTCCCAATTAAAAATACAGTCGTGTGCAACAACAATTTTAAAGCAATTCTGTGTTTTCTCCCGTAATCCAAGCCATGATTAGACAATTTTGAACCATAAACTTTAGACTTTAGACGACATTAAACAATAAAAACCATATTCATACCGTGCTCAACACTCCGTGCTCAATTCTTAAGTTCCAGAACCCTGTGTAGTTACTGAGTGCCAAAACATGTTTTTTTAAATGCACAAAACCTATCCAAAGCATGCACAATAATATAATACATTATTGTGCAATTTGGGATTTGGGATAAATGACCGACAGTCAAAAATATTAGAATCTAGAATCTAGAGTCACAAAATGGAAAATCGTCTGACTCAAGACTCAACTTGTGATGCATGAAGAAAAACATTCATTTTGATGCACTCCAAAATTTTGTCTTTTTACTCACAAGTTAGTCTCTTTGTTTTCCATATCCATTTTTGAAGAAAATATTCACAAAACCCAAGAAACATGCAAACTCTGAAAAAGTAGAGAAACCTTTGACTTTGACTTCAATGCGGGCTCGGGAAAGTCAGAATTCAGCATGCTCAATGCTCAATGCTCAGACCATCAGATCATTTACTGAATATTTTCAACTTTTGAATCAAGTAAAAAATATACATTCAAAGAGGAAAAATTATAATCACATATCACATTAAAATTCTTAAAAACGATAATGATGATAATGATGCTGAAAAAGAAGAACGAGGAGAAGAACAAGTCAGAGTAAAATGTACAATTTAGAGATCTGGGGCACAGACAACTACAGAAACGGAAGAATAAATGAGAGAAAGAGTCCTACATCTCCTGCATGGAGCATGAATCCCCATAACATAATGTGTACTACAACCTACAATCTACAATCTACCGTAGAATAAAGATGTATGCTAAAACTCCTCCATAATGAATTTACTTTCTCCAAATGTTTCTTACGCAGCCCACCAACCAACCAACCAAGCAGCCAAGCCATCCATATCCACCATGTGCATATTACATAATTATATTATTTATGACGAGGTGCATGAAACACTCAGGATGGTGAATGTATGTAAGAGACAGGCTCCTGTTTGAGGAATACTAATGTCCGTAGTTTCTCTCTTTTCTCCCTGCCTTCTTGCTGTTGTTTTGTTGTTGTTGTTGGTACTATGGTGTGCGACTCTATGAAGAATGTAGAATGTAGAATTTTAATAGTGGGAGAAATAGAAGGTCCTCACACATATATCCCACCACCAGTACACTACATGCATAAGTACAGAGAAGGTTCTGAGTATTTGTCATGAAGTTTTGGAAGAAGGAAAAGAAGAAAGAGGAGGAGGACATTGTATGTGGCCAAGACAGTCGACTAAAATCCAGCGGGTAAGAATTATGAGCTAGAGCTTCGTGTGTGCACCACCAGCTAATTAAGTTTAACTATAAGCTCCGTCTAAATAATGTTCATTTATCACGCGCCCTAACTCCAACTCCAACTCTCCATTCTCCATATTTCCTTCACTTTCTCTGTAAAACTTCTCTAGCTTTACACCGTAAAATGTACAGTGTATTGTGGATATATGTGTATTAAGACAATATTTATCCACCACATGTTTCGTTTTAACAGGGTAACAGGAGTCACCTACAGGAGTTTCTTTTAAATGGATCCACGTGGAGCCTTGTGCATTGTATATTGTACATTGTGAATGCTCCTTCAACTTTCTCCGTTGAATATCGAAATTTCAGTATCGTGTGGATTTTAGAATGTAGAATGTAGAATATAAACTGTACCTATATCAAGCTATTTCTACGATTACGCTTATTAATGCATTCCGTAGTCAGTCAACGATCTGTTAGAAACCCAGCAACTGCCAACTACCAACTTCCAACTAGTAGCTCGTAGCTCGTAAGAAATGTACGAATGAGAATTAGCACCATATTTAGTACTGATTATCATGCATATTTATTTTTTCACCGTCCTTAATGAGTACATTACTTTCAACCTTTATTTTACTTTTAGCTATAACTCATTTTCCAGTCTCTAGTCTCTAGCTTTAGTACTTTCTCCCGTAAGGGAGTGAGCATTGAGTATTGAGAAATGAGCAGGGAACAGTGAACAGGATAAACTTTTAACAAACATATTGAGCTGACCACATGCAGACCCGAACAATATACAATGCAGAAAAAAGCACCATAAGGTAAATTGGAGAAAGTATGGGTAAAAAGTAAAAAATACTACCGTAAAGCACACACACATGTGGTACATGTATATTGTATATTGTACATAACTGAAGATCTCAAAGATAATTTATTGCTTAATAAATTAGACAAAGTCATGCATAATTGTTGAGCCCAAAAATTTGTAATTTGTTTTAAAAACTATAGTTTCAACCCCTTCTGATGGAAAGATAAAAGATAAACGTCCAACTTTTCAACTCTGTGTACTGTGTACATTTTGAGGTTTTTCTCTTTATTTTGGGGGTTTTCCCCTCTTTTTTATTAGCCTTCTTCACATTTCTATAGATTCAAGATTACAGATACAGCACAAATAAATACAGCATTAATGTCTAATATCTAATGTCAGACTAACTATAGATTTTCGTACTTGTTTACTGATGCAGCATATTTTGTACACATAGTACCTAGGTTAACATGCAACTTTTGATTAAAGTCTTCAATCCTAATCCATGTGAGTTAATGCACAATCACTCAATCAGCTTAATCATTACTTTTCTACAATGTAGGATGTAGAATGCAGAAAAACAAACTGAAATTGCAAGATTTGTAAAAAAGATAACGAATTATTTGAAAACCAAGAAATCAAAACAGAGACTTTACATGTGCATTTTTTTTAGAGCCTGTTTCTTTCTGAGGTTTGAGATTTGAGATTGGAGATTTGAGATTTTGCAAACATATTCTCATTAAAATAATAATGTTAAAAATAAACAAGGAAACAAATAAATAAATAAAAAGAAGGATCATAAATCACTGGGATGTCAAAATGGCTACGTAATACCCATGTGACACTGACATCTGTCACTTTGTTACTTAGGTGCGATGTATTATTTACCTTAGAAATGTTTGATGTTGTTTAGTATGGAGCTTGTAGATTGTAGATTGTAGTTGAGCTTCCTTTTTTATTGCGCTGGTTGATTTAAAGTTGTCACTTTATCCGGATTTTGCACTTACAGATTCCAGCTTCCAGATTTCTGACACACTATTAAAAAAGTAGGGAATCTGGTCATTTTGCATAAAAACAGGAGCAAGAAACAGGATGCATGTGTGTCACAATGTCACAGTGTCAGACGGGGGAAAATCTATAGAAAGTACGTTACTGTGCCTTAATATCTCACTGCATGTTATCATGTTATCTTTGCCTTGCTTTTCTCGTCAACAATTCTAACAGAGATGTGAAACTAAATTCTCACAAAAATTGACAATTTTCCGGTTTCTCTCGCAGTATGATGCATAAAATGGGTTATAAATCCTTTCCTTGTGTATACATTTACAAAAACAGCTAATCAGAAATCGCACAGGGATCAGAAAAACAAGGACAGTTTACCTATTTAGCAAACGGTCCTCAGTTCTCAATTCCTTCGTCTCTTTTAGACAAAAAAAATCAAGATACTAAAGGAAATGACAAAAAGCCATGGATATTTATACCATGTACAATGTACAACGAACCTTGAACATTGTACACATTACACATGGAGAGGAGATGTCAAGAGAAAGACGGACAAATGTGAATGAGTGTAGAGTGTAGGATTTCAATAAATCATGAAGGCGTCTCTCTTGATTTTCAGTCCAATTCAATGTCCAATCCATCAATATCATCCTCCAAGAACCAAGAAGAATATCTTCATTATCCCTGCTCTTCTCCTTTGTGTACTCTGTATTCCGTATTTAATACTTACTCTTACTCTTGTTCTTGTTCTTTAGCTTCAAGAATCAAGAGTCAAGAACCTGCCTTCAGCTGTAGCATTAATGTTAGTTTTTCTTTAGTTACGAAATCCTATAGCAACAGAATTTTTCTATTGAGTAAATAATGTCTGTGTTTGCTGCAACTCT
>JAQGBH010007893.1:0-10411 GCA_034698265.1 Sminthurinus aureus | reverse complement strand
TCCTGTTCGCGGTTTGGCCGTACTAATTTTTTAAATATTGTCCCTCGCAAAATTCTAAAAATAGAGTCCTCCGGGGTAACCTTCGTTAAACCGCAAAGATGATCGATTTTGCCAAAATGACACATTATAGGAAACAGCTGAAGAACCCACCTTTCATTTGACATGTCGATCATGAATATCGGTACAGTAGTTTGGGAGTTGTGAACCCTGCGAGATGGGACTTTTTCCTAAATTTCCCTTTGACGTTTACCCCATGTCCTTAAACAGCAAGCTTTTGCATAATGCACAAATAGTACAGTTTAGTATAAATATAATATGCAAAAGCTTCTGTTCTCATTTTCAGCACTCAAAGTTCAAAATGTTGATTCAGATAAGCAAGCTATATTTTGTTTGTGTAGGTAAAATGATGGAAATGATTGTGGTAAGCCCAGTTTTTTACATTTTTACACACTTCAGGTCAAGGACTAACTACCCTGAAAATCGGAGTCGTAGCTTGACCGGAATTACTTAAAAAAATGAATTTTAAATTTAGCATACATTACAATGAGTGCGAAAAACTTCCTAGTCGAGTTCCTCGCATTCCAAACTTACCACAGTACAATCATTTCTAAAATTTTGCCTACAAATAGTAAAGACATTCTGAATTTATAAAAGCTCTAGACTTTTACATGTCAATTTTCATACTTATGTATAAAGGGTAGTTTAAAAAATAACTGACTGTGCTGACGTGGTGGATTGAACATTCGTATGACACTTAACAATAACATAAGTTTACAATACGAATTTAACATTCGACCAAATATGACAAAGGTCAATGAAGTGGCCAAGAGTCAAAACATGTCAATACGATCGCGGAGCTGCCGAAATCCAGGGCTCCCAGGATCCAGCTCGACATTACTATCTACATTCTTTCTATAGTACATGAGGGTAAAACATAGAGACAGAATACATTCGTATTTTCGTATGCATTCTGTCTCGTTTGCACATGTTATATGCGTATGCAATGGTTTATACGTACGTACATATATGCCGACACATGTAGAACGCGTTTGCGAAAAAAAATGACACCCCCCCTAAAATTACGAAAATTTTGCCTCTGAGACCCCCCCTGGAAAGAGGTCGGGTTTCGGAGTATGGATATAGAATATATTATATAAGATATGAGATATATAATATATCTATGACGGTTTACCTCATGTATGAAAAAACTAGAGAGAGATAATAATATACTTTCAGACAAATAACATTAAAATCAATTATTTATATCAATTTTTTTTCAGAGTATTCTTAGCTACTAGAGTGAGACTAAATCGAGACTTGAATGATGAAGTTAATAATGAAAGTTGGCAAAGGATTTTTCCTTCCGGTATGTACATATATATATATATTATATTTTATTTTAAATCTAGATATAAGACAAAGAATAATATGTACTTTTTACTATTTTTTAATGCTTATCAATCTATTAATTTTATTCCTTATGGTGTTTTTTTTCTCTGTCTCTCTCTTTATATACAAAAAGGTCTTGCTGTCATTCCTTATACTGCTCGACAAGGTTTACGACGAGAATCTTCTACAAGGAATCTTCGTCATCGTAAATTGTATGAAAGGTCATCCAATAATAATAATAATAATAATAACAGTGGAAACAGCAGAACATATTATTCAAGAACAAATTCATTTCAAGAAACAGTTGTATTGACTTTATCATCATCCTCAAATACTGTTGGTCCTAATAATAATAATAACAACAATAATAATAGTAATAGTAATGCTTCCGGAAATTCATCCTCTTCATCCACTCCAAACTTGGAAAATCCACCTGGATCTTCTGTACGAAATTCAACAACGACTCCATTACCAACAAATTTGGAAGGAAATTTAAAAAGAAGTTTTTATATGCGAGCAGGCGAAGAGTTGATACCTGTATACTCACATTTAGTTGAACAAATGAATGAATCATCCACAGAGACATCTGAAGTTCGTGAAGGACCAGTAAATCATGTTTTTATCTTTCCAATTGGATTATTTCTTCGTGGTAGTAATTGGGAGTATGAACAAATTGGGATTTATTGGCCTCCATTATCAAGAGATGAGGAATTAAATGTAATAGAAAGTCGTCGAAGTGATTTCATGGTGCCCATGTTAACAACTAGTACACGTGAAACTTCTGCCATTCAACGGTCTGAAAATCCAAATAATAGTCGTCATCGAGTCACTTATAATACAAATCAATTACGAATTCACTTACAAAGGGGACATTTTTTAATCATCAATCAACCAGGAATGTTAATTTTATCTGCTATAACAACGTTTAACAATTTTCCACGTCCTAGACCTAGTGAAGGAATTTTATACATTAATTATATTTCTTCATTTTTAGAATCACTAGAAAGATTATTTGGTTATAGACAAAGAAATGTATATTTAACTGGAAATAATCTTATGCATGATAGACATGCCCAAAATCAAGTACAACCAGTAGTGATACATCATCCTCCACCTTGGCAAAATACAAGTAACAACAATACAAACACCAACAGTAATAATACTACTAGTAATAGTAGTAGTAGTAGTAGTAGAGGTTATCGACTCTTTCCAGGACATAATTATTTTTCCACACCATATCGACAACCACCAATATCATCACAGCAACAACAACAAAGAGGAGAAGAAGGAGATTCTTCACAAAATAATAATTCAAATAATAATAATAACAATAGTAATATCAGTGGAGGAGAATCTACAACTATAAGATATTTAGGTGGTAATATTCCTACTCGTCGATTAACAATGCGAGATCTTGAAATGTATACTAGACAACAAGTTGGTTCACCTTCTGAACAAGATAGGTCAGTATCATCATCAAACTCTCGTGGAAATGTAGATGGAAATGAAAATATTCAAAGAGGTTTTTATCGTGCAAGTAGACCATCAGCAGCATCAGATTCTTCCAATTCTTCTATTGATTCTTCAACTCGAAGAATGATGGACCCACAAGGTAGAGCCACAAGTGGTGATCATCATTTTGCCGCAAGAAATATTATAAGACTAGCTGTTGATACCGTTTTAGATCGTGACCAACAATCCCGTGCAACAGCAAATATTACACGAGCTATTGAAAGTCGAATAGAACGAGTATTAAATGAAAGGGGAAATCGAGGAATATCATCTGAAAGTTCTTCGACAGTATACGTCCCATTAAATTTGGATAATAATTTAAGTCCAGATAGTTATATGGAACGTCATATGAGATTAGAAGATTTACATATGAGAATATCAATGTTAAATCAATATTCTCAATTATCTCAAACAAGACAACAACAACAACAACCAACATCATCAGTTACTTCTGGTACACAGACTAATGTAAGTTTTCTTCGAGGAAATAATACTAATAGTAGTAACAACAATCCAACAAGCAGCAGCTCTTCATCGCCTATTACTCCTACAGTTAATACTTCTAGTAATAGTAGTAATAATAATAGTTATAATAACAGTAGAGGAGAAGACCAACATCATCTTCATCATCCACCAACCCTTACATCTAGTCCACCTCCACCATCTACTACTCCTCCTACTACAATATTGGCATCTCATAGGGCGAATAGAAGACGACCATATCCAAGGTGTACGTTACCCACTTCACAACAACGTGTGGATGATCCTATTGATAGAGAACTTTCACCTACCAGAAGAATTCCAAGATTAGATTCTATGATAGATGCAACTAGTACTAGTAGTAGTAGAACTAGTAATAGCAGTAACATTCATAACTATCCTCTACTTCCAGAAAATTTAGAGAGTGTAATAATAGAAGGTCCAAATGAGACCCAGATTATTACACAATCAATTGTGGTTGACACTTTACCTACTCCTCTTAATGTTCCTGTTACAATTTCTTCACCATCATCATCTGATACTAATACACCAGTAAATTTAACTTCATTAGCATCCGATATTGTTACTGATAGTAGCAGTAGAGAAAGATTTGCTCAACAACAACAATTACTAGCTAATCAGCAGCAACTATTACTTGAAGAATCTAGAGGTAATTAAACTTGCATTTTTTTTTTTCCTTTATTATATTAAAATACAAAAGTTACAAAGAAAATATTTATGAAAAATTGACTTAGTTTTAGTAGATTTTTTATTGACTGATTGAAACAATAATAACAATAATAATTTCTTTCTCAATGTGTTGTATATAATATTATAAATAGAGTATTATATAATTTTTAATTTTGTATGTATTTTATTTTTAAAGCATTACGTGCACGTTTCCATCCTGCCTTAAATACTAATACAGCCAATCGCAATAATAATAACTTACTTGGTCATGAAGTTTTGAGATCTCCTACAAGTGTTTCAACTACGTTGGATCTTAGCCGTGGACAATGGAGAGAAAGATTAATGCAACAGGCTATACTTGATGAAACACAAGCTCAAACTCGTTTGAGTAGAAATTCTGAAAACAATAACAGCAGCAATATTGTGAATGATAGTCGATTAAGTGCTGAAAGAGTATCGTTGCCTTCCTCATCAACAATATATATTGATCCTCCACTTATAGAATTGGATATTTCCAATAATAGTAGTAGTCGTAGACTAACTACGACTACAAGTGCAACAATTGAACCCATCAGTGAAGAATTTGTAGCACAATCTGTTATGAATCCCGTCGAACTGATAGTAGAAGAAAGTCGTCCAACATTAATTCCACAGTCAAGACAGAGTAATAGTAACGCTGAGAGTCTATCAACAGATTCAAATAGAATTGGAAGATCTAATAGATTTCGTGAAAGTATAGCGGCTGCAGCAAGAAGTAGAGCAGCGATAGCAGCCGCTAGACTTGCAGCCCGACCTGAATCGTAAGTACTCTTTTAGTGGTTAGTATTTGTAAAATTATTATACTAAGCTATTTTCTATGCAGATCTGTATAGTGACTATTATTACTATCTACATATAATAATAATCAAAACTGTCCTTCTTTTTTTTAACTCAGTAGTTCCGATGAATGGCCTCGCCAAAGTAGTAGATCTCGGTCACGAACATCAATAATTCCAAGTCGACTAGATGATCCAAGTAGTGGTAGTGCTCGTACTAGATCCACTAGGCAAATATTTTCTTTCATGAATACAAGTTCCAGACGACAAGATCAAGGAAACACAGGTTCATCTTCATCATCGTCATCAGCAAATATTGGTAGTAATAGTGAAAATGTGAGGTCTTCAGGACAGCGTGTACCTCAATATTTCCATTCTAATAATAATAACAGTATGGGTGATCCTGAAATGAATCCTATTGCGGATCCTGGAGGAAGGTTTTACCCAGGCTACATTCCAGAAATTTTAATTACACGTGAGTATTTTTTATGTTAAGAGTTATCTTTCTACATAATATATTTATGACTTTATTTTGTATTATAATACATAATAATATATTACACCTAAGGCTATTAACGTATGCGTAATATAATATCAGACACAATATATAATATATTTTGGATTATTTATATAAATTTTAACAATATTTTTTGTCTCTTTATTTATAGCAAGAGCTAGACCTCCTACATATTACACAATCGATGCAGCCACTACTGCTTTTCTATCCTCAAGAATACAGAAATGGGACTTTGTAAGTTTTATTCGTTTCATTCAATACAGCAAACACGTAATACATCATATAATATATATATATAATATATATATTTATTTAAAAATTAAAACTTGAAAATTGAAAAATAAATTATTGAACATTCAATGGACAATTATTATTTTCCAGGCAAACTTTATAATGCCCGATATCACAAATCGTACATCGGGATTGATTGTGTCTTCCTGTTCATTACATTCTGATGCAACATTAGATGTATCTTCAGATTCTGAATTTATTGCCGTCTTACAACCATCAGACAATGGATCATATTCCGCTGTCGGGATTTACAGTTTAAAAGATGACAGTCTGGGTGCTTGCCTTTACGTCTATCATTTTGACCAGAACACGGTAAAAATTGTTTACATGCAAAAAACTGTGTAATAATATTATAATATATCAAATATCAAGTATAGTCGATAATCAACAACCGCAACTATAAAATACAATTTGAGTAAAACACAATTTTCTTTTACAACCACTCACATTTATATATAGGTGTCAGTATCGATTTCTCCGTCCTGTGATTATATCGTTGTGGGTTACGCAGGACGCGGTCCGTTTTATCGAATTGTTCATCCATCTCGTAATATTGGTCAAATATTAAGTTTAACAAGGTATGGAGATCAAGTAAAATTAGTACCAGTAAAAGAATTAGTAGCAGATAATCAGACAGCGCTGGTTTCAGTTAATTGGTAAGTATACAATTTACAAATTGGATTCAATACAGTGTATCCAGTATCCACTGAATGAAAAATAAGCTTAAAACATTCATGGCTAAATTCACGTTTTTATTTGACTTTTCAGTATGCATTGGTGTCCAATTCCTGGGTATGGGATACTGTATGGTATGTATTCTATTTTACTGATCATTTATGACTTACTAAAATTAGAGAGAGATTTTACCAACTGACTTTGTACTTTTTAGTTTTAGAATTTTGAGGAAAAAGTAAATCATAATTAAAAGTATTATGTTTTTCTCGAAAAGTCTAAAAGTCTACTTTTGAATTTCCTAAATCTCTCTAATATTTTTTTTGTACCTTATATGCTTTGTGTTTCGTATACTTTTATTGTATTATAACCTGAATGTTTTTTAAAAGTTTATCCTTAATGAAGACATTTATGTTTACATTCTTTTCCTTTACAGGTACAAATACAGGCACTGTTGAACTGATATTCTAGTTTACAAAGTGGCATTATTCTCTTTCTTCCTAATTATTATATAATATATATATATATATATATTGTTACTACGGTGTATAAACAAAACTGACCAAAAAACAGCTGTTAAAGTCGAAGGAAATTTACATAAATTAGTGTCAGTACTTTCCTCAGGGTTTGCTGATTCAGATATATGTATAATCTGGTAACCCTTATGATAAGTCTGAAAGTCTTGGTGCAGTATGCACACGCCTAAGTATACTTATTTGTTTTAAAGAATGTAAAAAAAGGAGTTTACATGTACCAAAAGTGTAATAATAAGTATAAAATTTATATAAAACAGTATACACAGATATTACTATTTCGATTCGTTCGCAAAGTAATATTATAATAAATGTTATACCTTGACTAAGTACTTTTACAGTACCGCGAATACGGATACATGTATTATTGTGTAAATATTAAATATTATATTTTGATCATCTTATTAAATCTCAGTCATTTTTTTTTAAATATGAATAATAGTAGTTATTATTGTTATTTGTTTTTTAATCTTTGTTTTTCGTTTATTTTAAATAGTTTTTAAGTTTTATTTTAACTCGAATTTTTATACATTGGTATTTTAAAGAAAATCCGAAAAATGATTTTTTAAAGTAAGAATACCAAATGTGGTTGTTTCTTTTAAAATGGAACATATTGTATTTTAATGTGATTACAACCTTTACTTGTATGAGAAATAATTGCGATAATTATATATTATATTTAAAATGTAGTTATACACTATCCGGTAATATAATTGTAATATATTATATTACTTGCATGTATAAAAAGTAAATTGTGCAGCACAATCCATATAATGTGCATTTATTGTGTCTAAAATTTGTATACTGATAAAATATCTGCCTCAACGCATATTTTGATTATACAATATTAACGTGCTGTTATCTGTTATACTTACAATTTTTGACAGTGACATTAGAAAAAATTCTGTAAACTATATGACGTTTAAAAATTAAAATTACATGTGATTTGTGCGAAAAAGTGAAGTGAAAAGGGGTATTTTTAGAAATGAGATTCTTATTACTGCTAAATTAATAATATTAAGTACCCATGAAAAACTTGAACCAAAAACGAATTGAATTAAACAGTAATAAGTAATACATAATGTTTTTGAATGGAAAATCTTTTTTTATATCATCTATTATAATATAAAATATAATAATATAATAATATGTCGTGACAATGAAAACCATACATGCTCTCAAACGAATTTTAGTTTTACACAAATGGACAACGCAAAGAAAGATTCCCATTCTTTGATTAGAGATTATACTACATTATGCTGTATATTTTACTGATTCTTTCAGTCAACCACCATTATTACAATGCATAAAATATATATAATATTATGATACAAAAATCTTCTAAGGTAATCCAGTCGGTATTACCACATTGTATGTGACATCAAGGCCCTTTAGAATCGCTCATAAGGTCCGTACATTGTCCCGTCAGCAAATGCACTGACCTTGTGTGTGTGACAGGCATTGTACACCAGAGAGATTTTTATGTGCATATTATATTATGATACAATCTAATGTTTTGCTTACTGGGATAACATAACATGAGAAAGTGAAATTTTGAATGCATGAAAGGCAGTAGTAAAAATTATGAGTAAAATGAAGTCATGAAAACATTTGAAAAAATAATGACACTAAAATTATTCAATGTTTCTAGACTCCTTATTTAATAGACATTAAATATATTATATGATATATCATAATATTATATCATGTGTAGTATTTTATTCACCTCGTATTCATGATGTAAAATATATATATATATATTACATAATATATTATATATTATTATAATATAGTATCGCTTTTTATAACAGCAAAAACCTTAGTTTTTTCAGCGTTCTTATAATAAGACAAATAATTAAGTTTCATAGATTTTCATGTTTTTTTATTATCAATAACACAAATTATTACTACATACTATGTATTATTCCTAAAATGTACAATACAAATGGAATTTCGTATATTTTGACAAAAAAATACGCAGATCTTTTTCATCATGCCTATTCTCTTTATACATGATACCATAATATATTTTAGACACGATTTCTTTTTTACTCTTGCTTAGTTGTTTACGGCTAATAAGACTAAAGTTGTTTGATTCAAAATGGACATTTTTGGCCAGCCACATGTACATACGATTAATTATCGTAGGTGCACACATACATTCATTTATACATTTGTCTTTAGATCAATTGATACCTACTAGGTACATATTACTTAAAACTTATCATTAAACTAAACATATAAGTATATGTATACATATTCTGTGAACAATGATTAGGTAACCTCTATAGTAAAATGTACTATATATATGATTTACTCATCCGACTTTTAATTCAAGCAATTCATTTCTTGTGGATACAATTTAGAAAATGTTTTTCTTTCCAAGACTAAACAGATTAAAAACTAAAATGAAAGTTTAGTTTACGATACACATCTTTACGGCAAAGTAAGGACATAAAAAGACTTTCAAACACCTGCAAATTTCCGTACATCATCATCTTGTCGAATGATGTACTGTGTGTGTAGTGTGTACGTGTGTCTGTATATTTTCATTAAAATTTTTAAACGCTGCATCTATATTTTATATATATATATATATATATAATATATATATATACATAAATATTGGTATGTGTACAACGTTTTTGCTCCATACAACGTACATGGTATAATAATAAGATATTTGTACTTGTATAATATTACATTATACTAATTTGTTTTTTAAAGAAGTATCCATTCGAAATTGTTGTGCGTTATAAATTTGAAAAAATAGCCTGTTAAAAGTTCAAAGTTAAGAAATGAACACTGTGTATGCCCTTTTCATATATACATAATCAAGTTCGTTATTTTTTCAATAATTGAAGAGGTTTTAGAATGACAAATGCACATTGTATAAACATGGAAGTCTTTTCACTAGTAAAAAAACAAGTTAACATACTGCTAAACTAATTAAGCAATATCCTTTTTAAAAAATCTTAATCTTAAGTTTCAATCAAACAAACTATAATAATATAATTATATTATATTATTATAGTTTGTGAATGATTATTTTGTTCTGCAATTTTCATTGTACGTATAGTTTTTGAAGCCCGAATAAACGGAAACCTTGTATACCATGTAAGGAAAAATAGGCAGTGACAAATGCTGTGAAAAATATTTTTCTTCAGAACTTTCAGCAAAAGTTCAAGTATTTAATCGAAAATTATTGGCACCTTTTTTAGTCAGACTATAAAATTAGTCTAAACACTATTTCAAACTTACGATTTTTTAGAAAAAATTAATGTTTCTATTCAAAAATGTTTCATTCCATTTTATATTTAGAATTCATTCCATCCTTTGTGACTAGGATTAGTTTTACAATATATATATATAGATGTAGAGTACAATGAACGTATGTTTACATCTCGAACTTGTATAAATATATATTATTATACATATGGGTATCTGTACGAGTTAAGGAAATAGTTGAGCACAACTATTTTTTAGGAACCCAAAAACCCCATAGGGTTAAT
>JAQGBH010007892.1:0-10411 GCA_034698265.1 Sminthurinus aureus | reverse complement strand
TTTCTTAATTTTTGCGCCCTCTTTGTCAAATTTTGCGCCCCTCTTTCTTTATTTTTGCGCCCTCTTTTCTGATTTTTGCGCCCCTTCATCGTTGGCGCCCTAAGCGGTTGCTTAGTTTGCTTATGCCTAAATCCGGCACTGCCCACTGTCCACAACTGTTGACTCTTGACTCGCAGTATTTTAACACTTGTTTCTCTCACTCCAAGTAGTGCTGTAAATTGTACATTTATACATTGCGAAAGGGAAAACAGCTTTTGAGAATTCCAAGAATCACACACAAACACACAGACTAAATTCCCAATTCCCAATTCCCAATTCCCAGTTTGTAAATATTTCATGTTCAATTTCCTTGGAATTCTACCAATAGATTTATTTAAACTCTGTGGTTTCTCTTTTGCGTCGTGCTTTTAAACAATTTGTAATTTATGATGAGGACATTTTGACATTTATTTGTTAATCGCCTGCTTCAAAAATCACAATTAACACGGCAAGTTTTATTTACAACATGCAGAAGCAACAATAAAAATTTAACGTGTATTTACAAAGTCAGCAACATGTCAAGTGAGTCTTCTTTTCACTCTTCACTCATTACTCATTGTCCACTGTAGTTTAATCACCTTGTGCATTGTAGAAAGACCAGACCACACATTTAGAATCTAGAATCTAGCATGCTATAGCAAGTGATATAGCAGCAGAAGATGGGGGATGTGGGGTGTGGGGTCTTTCTACTTTCCACGAGACGATTCAATAACAATCTGCTCCGATTTGTCTAATATTTAATTCAATTCAGTTTTGAATTTTGAGTTTTGAGCGCTGAGTGAATTGAAAATGAAATTGCAAATGCAGATTCTTTTGAGTGCAGTTTTGCCTGGGGGGATTTTTGGGACTGGTACAATTGGATTGACGATCATGCGAGACTCACGGTGTGTGTCATTGGGAGCCTCACAAATATTCTCAACATCATTGTGAGTGGGAAATGTAGGAAATTATAATCTCAATTTTCATTTCCGCTTTATGCATAATCAGAATTAAATAAAATTATGTTCAAAATGTAGTCACTTAATCAATTACGGTTTTTCCGTTTTTTTACTTAAGGTTCTGACCCGAAAAAACATGAGAAATCCGGTGAATACAATTTTCACAGCACTGGCAATCACGGATTTTCTTTGTGTGTTTCGAAAAGCTGTGGATCGGAGTCTCTTTTTTTACCGGATGAATCACGAAGACATGGAAAATTCGTACCCGGATTCGTATTCGATTGCTCTAGAAGACCTTGTCAACGAAGTTTTGTTCACAGTAACAACTTTTTAAATTTACCCGCAAAATTTTGACAATTCCTTTAGGAATTTCTGCTTCCAAAATGATATTCAAAATGGCGGTTGTATTTATAATTTTTTATAGATTTTTCACACGTGGTCCATTTATTTGACACTTCTTGTGGCAATGTGGCGTTTTGTGGGTGTGGTTAACCCGCTGAAAAGCAGAGTGTGGTGCACTGCTAAAAACGCAAGATTTGGTATTGCCGCAGCCATTGGATTTAGCTCTCTGCTAATTCCGCCAATGTACATTGGCGTCCACATTGCAGCCCGAAACGAAACGACAGAAAATTGGGCGTATGAGGCAGAAAATATGACAGACAATTTTACCACAGAAATTGGGAGCTTTGCGACAGAAAATGACGATTTTACGACAGAAAATGTCAATTTTGGGATAGAAAACGTCAATTTTGGGACTGAAAATGAGAATTTTACGAGCGAAAGTGCGCAGTTTATCATAAAATACAGCAGAGACCAGAGTTCTCTTGGTCAAGGATTCTACCTTTGGATTCACGGGTAAGGGGTTAAAACGGCTAAAAAATTTTTAGCATTGATAAAAACCGCATGCGGAATCCGCATTGAAGTTTGAGTAATTTTGTCTGTGTTTTTCCATTTTCCAGGTTGTTGATAAAACTGCTTCCGTGTTTTATTCTCACGTTACTCAGCTTTGGCCTAATTTGGGCGCTCATTCGTGCGCGAAAGGCTAAAAGACAACTGAGTGAATACAGGCGCAAAACGCTAAATTCAAATATTAATGTCAAAGTGAAGCAAATGGAACTTGAAGATGGACAAACAGAAAATCCAACTTTCTCAGCGCGGGAAAAGAAAGAACAAGCAGAATTCGACCGAACGACGCGCATGATTTTGGTCATTCTTCTAATTTTCCTGCTGACGGAAATGCCCTTTGGGATTTTTAGCATCCTAAACCGCATGCTTGATTCCTATCGCTTCCAAATTTTATGCTATGAGCCGGTCAAAGGATTTTTCCAGCTTAACGAGTACATTTCCAGCTCCATGTCCTTTTTCATCTACGTCTACATGAGCGGGAGATTTCGAAAGGAACTGATTCAAATCTGGCGGGAAATTATGAAGAGGGAAGAGAAAAACCGGGAGCAAAATTCAAGTGGTTATTCTAATAAAACAACTTCCACATCCGGCTCCGCCGCCTCCGCTCGAGCTTAGAGTTTAGAGTCAAAAGCCTTAAATTCAAATTCAGTACTAATTTTAGAGCGCATCAACGGAAGTGAAGTAAAATAAAAAAAACGTTAACTTTTGGTGAAATGTGAAATGAGGTCTTTTTTACTTTCCTTTATTTTGATATTTTTAGAATCATTTTGCATTGATCAAATTCAAGCGCCTTAAAATTTTGAGTTTGACAAAGAAAACCCGAAAAACCTGGTCAAATGATAAGAATTGTGATTATTGCTGACTGAGAAAATTTTGCATTTGTTAATTTACTTATTCAGCATCCCGTCTCGCATCAATTCCTGTAATAAATATCAAAAAGAGCCGGCAGTTGACAGTAAGCACCATGTGACACCATGTCAAAATATGAGAGCTCTTCTTTATTTGTTCTTTCTCTTTTATCGTGGGAGTGTGACAAGTAGACTGACGACTTGATTGACGACATAATCAATGAAATTTGGCGTGGATTCTCGCTCCATCGTGTGGAAACTCCCAACTTTTATCCCGATCTTCCGGATTCCCTTGATTTCTCTTTTCATCTCCGGGAAAAAGTTTTTAGTTGACGAGGAATCGAAATCAGAATTTGTCGATACTGTTTTTTGGACAGCGAGTAGAAACTCATTTTTCAGTTCTTCCGTTTTCTCGGGGACGAAAAAAGCGTGATTGTACTGGATTCCGTAGACCAGCGTCACGGCGACTGCAATGTAGCCGGTGCAAACGGAGATGAAGGGAAAATCATGGTAGTGACAAATGGCAAAGTAGTAAAAAAATATGCAGGTGAACAAGCAGAGGATTTTCCAAGCAAAAATGCACGTGGCAAAACAGTGGTTGAAGAGCTGGATGAAGACGACGAGTTCTTTCATGTCGCTCAAAATTTGACGAAGCGTCAAAATCTGCGTTTGTTTTCTTATACCTACATCTTTGTTTTAGCCGCCATCTTGATTTTGACCTACATCTTTTTTTATGACGCCATTTTGATTTTGACTTCCACCTTTTTTTATGCCACCATTTTGATTTTCACGTCCATCTTTTTTTATGCCGCCATTTTGATTTTGAGCTCCGTCACGACCTGAGCAACCCTGAAATTGTTCTTTGAGACTTCTACAAAACAAAACAACAATTGTAATCAGTAATCAGTCTCCAATACTTTAACAAGAATTGTTATTATTATTGCCCGTTGCCCATTGCCCAAGAAAAGAAATTTATTCATAAGTTTCAGCAACCATAGCAACGGTTCTCCTCTAATTTGAAAATTTTCTACCTTAATTGAAAATCCAGTCGCTTGAGTTCCGCCTGACATTTGCCAAAGAACAAAAGCTGTACGACGGTCGAAAAGTAGATGGTGACACAATACAAGGTAATAGAAACTCCCTCGACCAGAAAAAGAGCAGCAAAACTATACAAATTCTGATACTCTGGCGACAGAGACGAGTACAAAAGTTGAGGGCGACTCGGATCGGTGGCCACAAGACCCATGACGAAAAAGTTGGTCAACACAGTTACGAACGGCATTGGTCGGATAAGGAGTTCGTCAAAGGAATATTGCGGTGGCCAAGCCAGTAGAGGGCGCACTCTGGAACCGGAACTAGATTTGTACACGGATTCGGATTTTTTTCGGATCTGCTTTGTTGAAGGTGGAAATGACTCAGTTACCTCAATTTCGTCTTCCGTTTGTTTTTTTGTGCGCTCTGCTGAAGGAAATGAATAAGAATTTAAACTAAACATTTGATGGTAAGATTTTGTAAAATAAATCATTAGATTTTATCCGAAAAATTTGCCGGTACCTTTTTTTGGTGGTTCTTGTTCCTCATCCGTCATTTTTTGTCCGGAGTTTTCGCTCTGTATAAAAAGCTGGTTGAAGGTCATTGCACATTCCACGGAATTGACCTCGAGTAGACAAAATGTCACAAAGCAAATGATGCTGAAATCCACCAAAAAGATGAAATGAATGGTGAAGTGATCCCATCGGAAATATTTTTCGGGCTCGAGGATCGTCGACTGCACCAATGTGGCAAAAAAATAAATGCAGTTGAAAATTCTGAGACCAAATAAATGCTCGGATTTTATTGAACTGCTTCTGAATCTTAATTTTGCCAGTCTTCTCATCCATTTGAAACGGGAGGATATTCATGAGCGAGAAAATTTTAATGGCCTTGAAATTCCATCCGTTTTCTTCAAATGTCAACATTTTCCACTCTACTGATTTTCTGGACCCTGTTTACCTTTTACTTTTTACGTTTCCCCGATGAACGTCTCAACTTTGCAACTCTGACTGAAATTCAAATACCATCCAAAGTCTAGGAAAATATTCTTACTGTGTAATCTGATTTTACAGAAAACCAAAACCCAAAAGACGAAGCAGAAACTAAAATTATACCAGGAATATTTAAGCCGAGTGTTGCTATGCAAATGATTCGTCCTGAAATTGAAGTCGAGTTGAGAAGCAAACAAAAGGAAATACAAGTCCACGTCAGGAGAAGACTCTTGCAGAATACAGTTTTACTGTCCGGTCGTCATCGATATCGACCACCACCGTCGATGTTGGTTCAGTTAGGTATTTGTGGGCCGTAGACATAAACGCGGCAGCTAGTGAACACTGCGGGTTCCGTAATATTTCCCAGTCTACAGCCCACACATTCCACATTACACTCTACGCTGTACAATTGTGCTAGAAATAAGACGGAGAAACAAAGTAGTAACGACGGAGAAGACAGTTTCTTAATTAGTGATAACAAGATTCATTTATTATTTACATGTTAATCAAGCTCAACTAAAACTTACTCAACCGCACACCGTAATTCCTCAAATGGCAAATGCGGACTCGGGACAAATATGTTAAAATTCATGTGACTCTGCAGAATTCCCCCTTGTCTATTCTCCATGCTCGCATAGCCTGCGGGGTAGCATGAGACATGACAGTTGGACATTGGACATGGAAATTTTCTGTTAGGTGGTGGGAAATGGACAACTATTGACTATTGAAAATTGACTATTGGGAATTGGACATTAGAAGCAGGGTGATTATTTGGGCAAATACGGTATTGCTATTCTTATTCCTGTATCGAGCTCTTAATGGGAAAATTCCCTGGTTTTGTGGCCAACTCCAAGTTTTATGACGACGATAAAATATCACGAGGAAGACAACTAAGAATTACGAATCCTCTTATTTTATGGTATTTCTTGCAAAGTTGCAAAACTTGTGACGCAAAAGCGACGTAAATGTTCCAAGTTCGAAGTTGTTCTTTTGTTTCATACTCAATATTCAATACTCGGAGCCAATGTGATAAAACAGACGTGTACACGGAAATTGGAACCGAATTCGGTTAATCACTTTTCTCTTTTGTGTCTCCTTATCCCGTTGCCTGTGGCTCCATTTTCGGGTTGACTCGGCTCCGTTGTCTCTTTTCTGTTGTCTGTTGACACGTCATGTCAAAAATTCTCCACTCGGAACACCGACGACCGACATTTCTCCCCATTTCAAACTCCTCTTTCATTTTGGTTCAGTACTCAGTACTCAGTTCAAGTCAATTCCCGTTAATTTCTTTGAAATGGGTATTTAAAATGACATTTTTGGGAAATGTATTTCCGAGTTTAAAATAACTTGAAACTTTGTTTTGAAATATTGTTTGCTGATTGGGTTTTTTTAACCTCATTAACAAACTCTTGACTCTATGGCAATTATCATGCTCGCTTTCTTTCTATCATGAAAATAAGACGAGTGCATGTGATTAGATTCTAGATTCTAGATTCTGGATTCTAGATTAAAACTGGTGCGAAATTTGTAGTTGTTGCTCTTTATTTTTTTCCAGGTCTCGATTGTAAAATGTCAACTGCCATTTTAAAATCGCACAATTTTTGTACTAATTGATTGATTTTATTTATTTATTTATTGATTAAATCGTATTGATTGTACAAACACACTGAAAATCAAACCCTGGAAAACCTTTTCAGCGACTTAAATTGTATAATAAATTTATTACTTGTACGACCATCTGTAATTATTAATTGTCACTTCAAAATGAGCATTTCATATAAATATTTGTGAGGATTCTTATCGATATAATTTTACAACTTGTCTATTTCTTGCAGAAAATAATATTCCAAGAGGATTGTTTCATATTCAATGCTGAATGTTCAGTGTTCAGTGTGATCAATAATTCTATCGACCGACACCGAACAACGGACAACGAACGATCGTCATCCACATTTCTCCCCGTTTCTCAATTTCTCCTTCTTCTTGCCCCATTCCATTCATCGCAACCATTTAGCATGTACAATGTGCATTTACCTGCTCAATTTAATTCAACTCGTCACAAATTTTGCCCTTCTACTGTACATTTTAAAAAAATTTAAATTCCACACTTTTCACATCCTCGCAAATCTAAAAACTCAAAACTAAAAACTGTACCAAGACAAAACGGTTTGCCTAGAAAATACGGATTTTGACAGGGGGAAACAAATAAAATGTGTTGTGTGTGAATCCGCAGGTTGTTGATTATTGAATATTGATTTTTGGCTGTGCTGTGGATTCACACTAAAATTGGAATTGGCGTGGGTTTTGGCATTGAGCAAAATATTGGTTATATAAAACGGAAAACGGGGTTCATTAAGTATTCGCAGCAGTCGAGTTGTTTACGTCAAAATTCGCAAGTTCCAAGAGAACGGCGCGTGTATTTTATCTCTGCTTTTGTCTTGAGTGTTGAGTATTGAGTAAATGGATCAAACAGCGTCGCAGTTAAAGAACGAGGAAATTTTATGAGTCCGTGAAATAATTCATAAAGTTTGTCTCTCCGTTTCCCCAATTCTGGGTTCTCGGTGGAGTTTTGTGTCCTGTTTAATTAACTCGGTTGACTGGATAATGGACAAAACAGCTAAATAATTCATATTCAATTTATACAACTCGGTCGCTCTCATTCTCATTCTCGTTCTCGCTCTCGTTTCTTGCCTGTTGCCTGCAAATAGATGGAAAATATTTAAGTTGGAATAAGAAGCACAAAACAGGCAGAGCGGATGAAGATTGAAAGGTACAAACCCGTTTTTGCCTGTTTTCTTGTTCGTTGTTGGTTGTTGGTTGTTCGAGGTAGCGAAATAAAGTGAAGAGATAAAACAGCTCAGGAAAATTGAATTTGGCATATCAGACTTTTTATCGTCATAAAACGAGTCAAGTTTGGTTTGCCTCTGAGTTTGTCCACGACTCCCAAGCCAAAACGAGTAGAAACGTTGGTAAATAAATTCAGGAATAGAATAAATACGATAAAATAGAAAAGACAATCAGCGCCAGTGCCAGTATCAGATTGGAAACGACAGGCAAGAAAAGGGAATTTTGGTGGTTCTACTTTTGACTCTGAGCTTTCCTTCAACATTCATCCGTCATTCTTACAACTCGACTTTTCACATAAAATTCAGACTTGTCTTTTGCATCACATTTATTTTACTTTGTCCATTTGACCACTGACTAAGTTGAATAGAAAAGCAAACTATTTTTGACATTCTAAAAATCAGAAGGGAAAAATCGGATTCGGATTCAAAATGTTGACCCTGGAAGAAAACGGATGGAATTTGAAGTCCATCAAAATTTATTCCACTTTGAATCTTCTCCCACTTGAAATTGACGAGAAAACAGGGAAAATTCAGAGGCAGTCGAGTAAAACAAGAAATTTCATATGGCAACTGCTTTTTTGGCTTGGGATTTCACACTGTTTTTACATTTTCTTGAGACTGGTGCAGTCGACGATGGTGGAGCCCGAGAAATATTTCCGCTGGGATCATTTTATCATTCATGTCCCATTTGCGATTGGTTGCTTTCTCATGTACTACACTGGATATTGCACGTTTGTGGGGAATCCGGACGAGTGCGTGGTGGTCTTTAACCAACTTTTTGTAGAGAGGGAAAATCCGGTGGAAAAAGTGATGGAGCAGGAACAAAAAGAAGAACAAGAATTGAAAAGAAAATCAGGAGGAAAACGTGGAAAAAGAGGTACAAAATACGAAATAGCAGAACACATTTTGTTTATTAATTTATCCTTGATTCCTGATCCTTTTTGTGCACAGTCAGCAAGTAAAAAGTTGAGAAATTCTTAAAATGAAAATTTTGAAATGGACCCAATTTCTTAGGTAATTTAGCACGAGTTGCCGGACCAAAAACTCAAGCTTGGATTGAGCTTAAATCCATTTCAGTTTCCGTTTCAGACTCAGATCAACAGCAAGAATCGAGTTTGGATATCCAGAAAAAACCGGAATCCGGTTCTGGAGTTTGCTCTCGTCCTCCTCCGCGCCCTCTGTTGACGTGGCCGCCGCAATATTCTCTAGATGAACTTTTGGCCAAAACTTTTCCGCTGATAGTCGAAGCAACAAAATGGTTGGTCACGCTCGTTTTGGCGGTTGACCCGAGTCGCCCTCAACTTTTTTACTCGTCTCTTCCGCGGGAGTGGCAAAACTGGTACAGTTTCCTCGGACTTTTGACTGCTGAGACCGTTTCTCTGACATTCGTCTATCTTGTTTGCGGTTTCTCAGTCACTTATCAACTCCTGTTTTTCAGCAAATGCCAGGCGGAATTAAAGCGACTGGATCTTCAGCTCAGGTTTGAATTTCGAATTTTAAACTTGCACTCGAGCGACAACCACTTTTATTTAGCTGAATCTGCAAAAGCGCTGAAAATTGCTTTTAAAGAAATAATTTTCTTACTTTTATTTGATTTCATGTAGAAATTTAGAGTTAAAATTCCAGCGCCGTCCACTCCAAAATCGAGACATGAAGAGAGAAGTTTGGATTCTCCGTCAGATTCTCAAGGAGATGAAAGAACTGGAGGTTTTCATCGAGCTCTTCAACCGCTGTTTTCCTCCCTGCATTTTTGCTTACAAACTCGTTTGTTTGTCTGTTTCAGTCCTCTTTTATTTTTTCACCGTTCGGCATTTCCAAGATTTCCCATTTCTGGCGTTTTTCACTCTTTACTTGGCCATCGTCTTGACTCTGGAGTATGGAATTCTGTATGAAAACGCCTTTTCAATCCCCGAGAAAATGAAGCAGTTGAAAACCGACTTTTTGCTCTCTGCTCACAAAACAATATCAAATTCAAGTTCAACTGCTCATGGTACAAATGAAGACGCTGGCTTTCTTAAGGAAATGAAAAGAGAAATTTGGGCAATTCGAGATGTCGGGGTAAAAGTTGGCAATTTTCACACACTCGAGAGAGAAAGTACACCAAAATTTGTGGACTTTGTATTTCAAAATGTTGTCGACCTCCTCGTCACTTTCCCCCGATAGATAATCATTAATTACCTTGTCGTCGCAGTCATATTATAGAATATTGATGTTGGTAAATTAAACAAATGTTGTAGTCGCAGTCCTAATGAATTTCAAGATTTGGCATGAGTTTGAAGAAAAACTCGTGACTGATGCAAATGACTGTCAAATTGCTTGAAAAGAAATACTTTTCGTTCATAAATCCTCACCGGAATACGGATTCACGATTCATGGTTAATTTCTTCTAGTCTATCCAAAGAAAAAGTCACAAAAGTAAAATAGACATTTTTGTCACATGTTTACTTTAAGCATCATCTAAATGAAAAGGTCACATGTCAAATGTCAAAGGTCAGCTTGAAACCGGAAATAAAATTTACCTTTCATATCCACGATGGACCAATGTTCTTGTTTTTTTAGGGTAGCGCAGTAAGCTACCCTATTAGTCTGACCAGATCCGTCCGTCCGTCTGTCATCACTACGCATGCGGCCCGCACGGCTATAGCATCACTACGCATGCGGCCCGCACGGCTATAGCATATATCGTTGCATGTGCTTTCATGTATACATGTACTTATATGGGAACACACATACAGATGTACCTGCATATGTATATGTGTTATGTATGTAGTTACATTGCCAGGGGCCGTTCATATATTACGTGACCCAAG
>JAQGBH010007891.1:0-10413 GCA_034698265.1 Sminthurinus aureus | reverse complement strand
CACACAAACACATGCTATACTAGATACTAGTCCCAGGAGTTGCAGATTTTAAAGTTGACGAGAGAACAGTTACCGTTAGTAACTCAAGCTGACTTACTTGTATACTCAATACTCATTTCATAGTTGTACATACATATGTTTCGATCTCGGGCATCTTTACTTCTTTCTTCATTTTCATCTTCTCCAACTTACTCGCCTTTTGTTCAATTTTCTTTCTGTGTATTGTGTATGTAACGTTTTTTTTCTTGCTTCTTGTTCTGTGTACTCATCGTCGGCTTTATTTGTCTGCTCATCAGCTGCAACATCCTCAACTCATCATTAAAATCAACTAAAAATCCAAACACACGAACAAACAACAACGAACCAGTGCACATAAAACTCAGGACTCAGCTCGTCTGGGGTTTGGTACGATGTATGTGTATGATGGACTTGGACTGGGCGTGGATTACTCGTGTATATGGAATATGGAATTTATAAAACAACTTTGAATAATTATTATAATATCTTTTGGTTAATACATAGGTAATATTTAATATGATATAATATCATATATGTGCTACAGCATTTCGATAGAGAATAGAGATGGACGTTTTAAACTTTGTGGATACATCTATTAGACACTGCTGTTCTATGTTCCATGTATTTTCATTCACCATTCACCACGATTATGTCATAAGAAGAATTTCGTACTCTTATGGTTATGGTTTATGGTAAGTAGTGGTCGGAATACAGATTAAGTGAGGAAGTTTTACGGTGTGTGAACCATTTGAAGATTAACATGTGTAAATGGTAAATGTGTACAAGATGTATGATATTAGTAATTATTATTGTTTTTAAAGGAGATACGAATTGATTACTCAGCTCTTTATTCTTTATGCGTGTATTTCATATTTCATACATGTAGATTGTAGATGTAGTGTGTACGCTAGATACTAGATACTAGCTACTTCCGCTGATTCATGACTTTTTGATAGTGCGGAGTGCGGATAGCAGGCCACTGCTAAAATGCGTGATTCCCAATCGTCACATTCGCATTCGTAAGACGTGAGGCATCTTCTCTATTCTCTCACATGATCAAAGCCCAAAGCAAAGTCACTTACCACTTGTGCACGGTGCCGACTACTACTGCAAACTTGAAACTCGTTTTATTATTCCTTATTGCACATGATAATTGAGCTAATACTTCCTGTAGTAAACAAATCACATTGTAGTATAGGCTGTACAATGTACATTACAAAACTTGCCATTTTATGGTAATGAATGGACTTTAAACTGTAAACCCCGAAAGATGAGAAAGACATTCATCTGAATTCTGAATAAAGTATAAAATGTAAAGGTGCGTGTACAATGTACAATTTTCCTTACGTACAACACTAATGTTATTCAATATTAGTCGTTTTTCTTCTATTATTTCAAACGTTATCTCCATTCTCAATTCAAATACAAATACAAATGCTTGTACAAAATAAAAGAGCTATAAAATGCAATACAGACATGAGACAATAATATTATACATACATATGTATAAAATGAACTGTATTCTTTATGTCTCATGTACTCATGTCCTTTTCCTTTAAAAATTGTTTTTCAATGAATGACGTAAAATCTTTGAACAGCATAAGGAATACGTATTTCATCTACGAATGTATCATGAATTATCAATTATCAGTATTTGTAATGTCTTGAGTACCCTGTTGCTTTTCTTTTACGTTCATACATGATGAATGGCGAATTGTGAATTGACAATTGAAATATATTGTACTAAAACTGTGGAGGGATAATAAAATGCATATTATTTATTATTCCATGGGAAAAAGTACAAATATGACCAATCCCATGAATATATGCAAAAAAAATTCCTCTAAACCAAAACATCAAGAATCTATAATAAAATGTTGAGTGTTAAATGTCACAACATATTATCAATCATCAATAAAAAATAAAAAATAATACAGAGTAAATAAACCATAAAGAGAAATATGACATGAACCAACTTTCCTCCAGTATTAAAGTATGTATAACTTATAATGTGTATACATCTAGATAGTTTGAGTATGACGTTCAAATAAATAATGAATATCATCCAACTATTTAGTATGTAGTATTGACTATTTCAAAGTACCACATCATAATATTATACTAATATTTACAGTAAAAATAATCTAGTTGTCTAAATGAACTAAAGGAATATTGGAATTCCAAGGCCATCCTTTCAGATTTGCAGTAGCAGCAGTCAAAGATTTTTTGTTACATTTTATATCCTTAAAACTTAAAAGTCACTTTGACACAGAACACAGAGCTGAACCATAATATAACATAATATGTGTGTGTGTGTGTGTTAAGATTTCAATTATCTACACTGACTTGTTCAACTCCTCATAGCTCATAGTCTTTATATTTCATACAATGAACACTGAACAGTGAACTGAAGCTATTACACATAATGATATGAGATATTACGTGCATCCAGAAAATAAAATCATCTTTTCCTCGTAGGAAGGATAAACGCTAGTTTTTACATTTTACTTTCCGCTTCACTTTGTGAGTAATCTCACTGTTCTTCTTTTAAGCTACTCTATTTTCTATTTTCGCCTAAAGTAACATACAATAATTATCTATGGGGAAACGTATGTACATGATGTGTGATGTATTTATCTCCAGTTCTTCGTCGTTCATGTCGATTTACAAGCATATATTATGACAAATCGATAATGTGTATTAAAATATCCCTATTGTCTTTCACTACACACTACACAATATAATTTTTACTTTCTATATTATGATACAAGTGGTATAGCTTCTCTTTTGAACATAAAACATAAGACACAAACGTAACACGAGATAACGTCAACTACAAACGTTTTGCATGTATCATGTATTATCCAGGGACTAATAAAGTGCAATTTATTTGTGCCTGGAGAAAATATTATTATAATAATACGGTTACAAACTACAAGCGGATGAACCTTTGGTCTTATAATAAATGTAAGTATAATAAATTCCATGTACATCTATGACAGAGTTGTTTGCATGTTATAGTTTATAGCTCTACACTCTACATACTACACATTACACATGTCCCAATAAAAAGAATTACTAAACTCCCTGAGAACTTCCATCAATTGTTGTTTTCAAGTTCAACACAACTATCTAAACAACTTGACTATCCAAAATATTTATGGTGCTTTCAAATTTTAAATGCATACGCCATGCAAAATTGCATACATACATGCAGTTCCTTCTACTATAATGTATAATCTAGAATGCATATTGCAAATAACAAAGGAGGGAATCTGAAGGTCGTTATTTCTGACCAGATGATGATGCAAAGTGAGAGGAAGAGAGAGGGACAAAGAGAAAATGCATGCAATAGAAAGAGAGAGAGAAAACTTATAGTTTTTCCTAGAAATAAACTTGTTTCTCGTGACCCACACGACTGATTTATACATGAATTTTGTACATTCCATTCCATAAAAGCTACGCTTTAGGTTTTATATTTTGAAATAAGTATACTGGCAACTTACAACGTACCATTGCAAATATTGTAATACATTACGTGTAGATATCTATCTCAGCAGTTAAATTCACAAAGTTCATTTTCCTTTCATTTGTCATGGAAAGACACGATTAAAGCCAAAAAAAATTGTTTATACTTAATTCACTCCAACAATTCTATAGTCTATGTGATAAATGTATACGAGAATGAAAGTGACGTGCAAAGGGGAGGAAATTTAAACAATATTCTCCAGTTTAATAGTGTTAATTAAATCTTTTTTATAGGCTTGAAGACATGGTGCAATGTAAACACAAAATACAATAAAACAAAAGTTAGTGTTATGCCGCTTCGCACTGTAACTCTCATAACAATTTGGATGAATGGTCATTCATCATTCATACATATACAGGCCAAATTCATATGAAACGGGTTCAAAATATATAGATTTAAATTGATAATAATTAATTTAGTTTTTGAAAATTTATTTTTGATAAAATCAAAAAATCATTTCGGCTTCGTAATATAAAATTTGAAATTCGTCAAATTCGTCAGTTTTTCGATAAATCAAATCTCTGGTTTTGGAAAATTTCAAACAACGGCCAGACTTGAGATAAGATTTATATTAGCATGCTTTGCGCTATCATCATAACCAAACGATTAGAACATTAAAGTTAAATTTTCCATTTGCTTGTCAAATACACAGACATAACGAGTTTATTATTGTTTAGGGTGATATGACTGCACTATGTAAATAATGTAGATTTTTCTACATCGTATTTCATCCAGTAGGCCAAACATATGTGCATGTGTAATAAAATATTAAATGATCTATGATCTACGATATATACATATACGGTGTACAGTGTACAGCATAAAGTATAAAGTATATACAGAAGAATAACTCAATACTCAAAGCATGCGGTCTATGATCTATGCACTTGCTGAAAGTGCTGATTTAAGATTTTCAAGGTAAGTTTCTACGAGATGCACATGAACTCATCCGCTAGCAATTCAAAACATATACATAGTAGAAATACGTGTGCATATTTCCAATGCTCATTTATATAATATGCATGAAATCGAAACCAAACCAAACCACGTTGAGGAAGTTTGTAGTCTTTAATTCAAAGGGTGCACAATTACACTTTGGACTACTGCTGCATAAATAAAGGAACAAGATAAACAAAAGTCGTTTGTTTTGTGGATGGTTAAACCTTGAAATATCTATATCATGAGGGTATTATGTTATCACATCTCTCTGTCGCTCCCACACATATACACACACACTCTCTCTCTCATACAATCATACAATTCTTCATCATTTTCCTCGTTCTTTAATAACTAAAAATTCAAAGAATACTACGTATTTGTATTCAAACTACATACAGAATGTACATTCTACATTCTACGTGTGTATGGGTAAACGGGAGATGATTCCGCCTAATACCATGAACAAGGCAAATATACAGAATGTACATTGTACATGTACTACGTACTACAAACAGAACACAGGATATCATTATTGTAATTCGTACATAAATGGTTTAAAACAATGTTGTTTGAATGCGTAAAAAGACCAAAAGTCCTTGCTGCTAGTGGTTTTGTTTCGTTTTTCATAGGTATTTTTTTTTTTTTCTCTCCAGAATATGGATTGCGGATATTAAAACCTACACACGTTATGTGATAGTGGTAGTGATCAAAAGGTGACACATTTACTTACTCTTCGTGTCTTGAGTCTTGAGAACTGAGAAGGAAGACAAACATTAAAAAGTGTAAAATAAAATAATACTGTTGTTAATGATATTCTTCACTTTTCATCCCACATTCTCAATATAATAAGCACAATGTTAGACCACTACAAGCTGCGAGTTGGTTCAAAAATCAATGTTTTAAAACACACGTTTACCTGTGTACTCTTAACTTTTAAGCTTGAAACATTGTATTTAGCTCGGTCAAAATTTTATTTTTGTGCTCACTTTTCCTCATTGCCTCTTTACTTCTCTACTTTTAGTTGAGAAGTAAAGATGCATCATATTTAATAATGTGTCACAATTCAAGATTCTAGATTCTAGATACTCAATGCTCAATGCATCTAGCTTGCCACTTTGAGGTAGGTACAACCAAACTCCAAGCTATAAAACTCTCTGTACTCTGTACTCTTTATAATTACTATTTTTTGTTTATGGGCATAAAATTCAGCAGAATATTTTTAATGGAACCAAAGTCAAGGAAATTCATCGACTTGCGTTTTGACAAGTTTTTCTCCTCTCTCTCTCTCGCTCTCTTCATGTTTCTCAAGCACATCATTACCATTTCTGCATAAATACATGTTATACATTGTATTTTATATTCAAACTTGATACTTGATACCCAATGCCTAATACATTTTATATCACCCATCATGTGCCTATCAATTTAAAATATTATGTGTGGAATAAAATATAAAATATAAAATATATTATGCAAATGATGTTAAAATGCACTTGTGAATATTATCGATGCTCTCCCAATGACTTTTTCCTCTGCTCCTCTTCCGTTTGCCGTTGCCTGCATACAGCATACGCAATACACAATATAGATATTATATTAAAAAGTTCATGTATGCTCTATCCACTGTTTATACTCCACATTAGACACTGCTCGTATATTTGACGCATTCTGATTGCATATATTCTAGATTCTAGGTATACGCGTATTTCGTATATCAACGAAATTTTGATTGTCTCTTTCTTCCTATACTCTGATCATAGGATTGCGTGCAAAGTCTCGATAGATCTACAATATTTTTCGATATGAAATGGATCTTGGTCCTCAATGCTCTATGCTCAATATACTCTTCATTCTTTATATATGAAAACATGAACCCATTGAAGAGAGTGAGAGCGAGAAAGAGAGAGAATGAATTAAAAGGAAAAGAAAAAGAGAAAGACAGAAACTTGTTGCAAGAATCTTTGCATTTATTCAATACTTATGTACTTGCATACAACATACATGTATGTACATGTATGAATACTCCAAATCTCTATATAAAAAAAATCATCATTTATATACATAATATATACTCATATTCCGTATACTTGGCGCTTGGCTATATCAGAGGTATTTAAGTGCATACAATCACCTTACATATAGTACGAGAGTATACTTGATCAAAGCTGTGATTCTCATCTCTCCTCTTTCATCTTCTGCTTGTTATAGGTAAATACTAATCATAAGTGTAAAATGTATAGAATTTGTTTGTGTGTGTGTGTATTGTGTATTGCACTACTAAGGTGTGTGTTGTATATGATGTTGTTCGTCTAGGAAAGCACTGCATACAACATCAAACAGCATACAACATATATAATGCAATACAAACATACAAACATACAGTCAATCTCTAATCGACTCTCTCGCCTCTCGTGAGACAACAAAACGAAAAAGGAAGACAGACTGTGGAATTTATACATTCAACCGTTTGCATCCGATTAGAACGGAGAACAGACAGGGATGGACATTTACTCAGAGAGGCAAACATAGAAAGAAAGAGTAAAGAGTCATTATTAGTCTATCACTGTACTATTTACAAACTATTTACAAACTCAAGAAGTGGAAGAAAATATTTTATATCATAAAAAAAATAGTCATTATTATTATTAGTGCTAGACAAAAATATTTTTATTTTTATTCATTTCTATACATAATATTTTTCACCTGTTTTTCCCCGAGGAACTTCTTCTTCTTCTTCAAGGTTAACTAGAAGAGTGCAGTCGAGCTGTAAAAGCATCAAAGGGAATTCATTCTTTACTCTACACTCTACACAAAAACACACACACACATGACTATTCAATAATATACAGTTATTTTTGTGTCCTCATCCTCTCTTATCATTCTCCCTACCTCTGTACTCTGTACTGTGTTGGACTCCTCAATCTAAAAAGAAAGAAATACTACTCATCGCTCATCGCCAATCCAATCGCCACACACATGTGCATCAGAATCCTGAACTTGGTTTTAAAAATATGTACACACAATCATAGATACATACATAATACATATAATACATGATATATAATATGTTCATAACCAATTTTGACAAAAGTTTGTTTAGCTTGTTGCTTCAGACTTCAGAAGATAGAAAAATAACCCTTTGCAATTGTTGACTGTTCGAATGTCAGTAGTTAGTAGATCTGAACAACTGAGCAAGTTATTGAGTGAGTGAACTTTCCTGAGCTGTGACGATACATTAAACATTAAACAACAATTTTTTTTGTACATTGTCTGCACTCTGCACACTTATTGCGAAGCAGGAAATGTTAAGTTTACCTTAAGGAATATTACATTACTTATAAGACTTTTATCGATATCCCTCTTTTGACTTGAGAAATAAATAAAGAACAAGGAGTGAGTGAGCCTGGTCAAGTCATTTTTGATTCACGTGAACTGTCAATAATATATTATATACAAAATATTATAATCCATTTAAAACATTGTCAAGATTCAAGAGTCAAGACTCAAGAGTCGAGACTGACTTTGATCTTTAGCTCTTTTACTTGTAATTTGTAATACTCCATGACAAGTAAGCCAGATACAGATACAGACGTCACGTCAAGTGTCCAATATAATTTACACAAACAACTCATAACACCTTCAAAAGTGCGTGTATAGTGTATGTACAGTACACAAAAATTTCTTTTCGAGTGAGTTTACACAAATCCGTCTCATCATCAACATACCGTAACGCGTAACACCAACAAGCAACAACCAACAACACACATCAAGTATAATACACAATATAGCACACGGCGTGATACTCGCGTTGAGTATTGAGAATTGAACATTAGATATTGAATATTGTCGATTGACCATTGACCATCATCAGTAGTCAGTAGTCATATTAGTACGGTTTTTTCCATAGGGAAAACATTTTAGACTGTGGAGAAAAAAGTAATACATGTGAATATAACAAATGATAGTACGTAATAAGTACATTGTACAAAGTTGACACTCGCACTCATAATTCGTAATGTTTGTGTAGGATAAATGCAAAGGTTGTGTGGTAAGTAAATATCGTTTTCTGTGATAAACCCTTAACTAAAATATAAACACTCAGAAACATAACTACAGTTCGAGCAACCTATCCCATATCCCACATCCTATCTACGCTTGTGATTTGTGATTTGTAATTTGTAATCCAACCAGCTATAAACTATAAATGTACTTTTTCGGCACATCAACATTAGCGTTTTAAATGACCATCACTCTAGCTCCAGTCTTTGTGTAACATTTTGTGCGTCTATGTACCAAGAATCAAGAATCAAGAAAGACAAGTTGAATATTGTGAACTCAAATTTATTAATAAACACAAAACACCAAACACAAACCTCACTTTCCAAGTTTCAAGTGTGAAAAATATTAAGTGTTGGTCGCACCTATACATTCTACATACTTCAAGTTATTCAGAATTTTGAAAAAGACAACATTGCCCTGGAAAATTTCTCTGCACACACACTCCAAAAGGACGTTGAAGTAGTTCAATTCAAAGAATGTACAAAACACAGTTATTTTTCTTGTAAGTCTAATACTTAATACTCTTTTCTATTGTCATTCATTGCTTTCACAATTCAATAATAAAAATGGACCATGGACATACACTACTTAACACACCACAAACATGTAATCCGAAAACGGAAGATTGAGTACGCGGAAGTGGTACATAAATCAATAGACAAAATGGAATGAAATATGGGGGATATTCTAGATTCTAGTGCATGTCCATAGTACATAATCCATAACCACAGTTTTTTTCTTTATCAATATTCTCATGCGAATTCCTACCTTTAAAAAAACATTGAATTCAGACATTTACACCGAAATTCCAGCAAGCATTCATTCGTCTGTTGGTGTAGGGAGTATGAAGAATATTGAAAAGTAAAAATGCTTTTGTATTTTGTCTACTTCTACATCTAGTATCTAGCTTGTAAATTTTCTATTATTATTATGCGCTATTTTCTTTTTTCAATTCGAAACTCTCACTTAGCTCTAAATTCTAAATTACCTAATACATGTAATGGAATGTATGTAATACTATATCCGGGATGGATGTGCGTAATGTAAATGTATGCATTATACAAATACGTCCGATTATCAAAATGAGTGTTGCATTAAAAATAAATTAGTACTTGTACTAAAATGATTGAAATGGCGCCCTATTTTGATATTTATATTTTTATTGATGTGTAATAATTATTTTTACCTAAATATGTATAATGCCATAATACATAATATACAACAAAACATGCACATCTAGTGTAGATTTGATTGTAATTTTGGATGTAAACGCAATGTAGAATGTGATGTAATGTGATATGTGATGTATAGGCTTTTGTCACTCGCAGTTTGTGTATTTAACTTTTATAACCTTCAAGTGTACACTGTAGGCTGTACAATGTATAGTGTACAGGGCAGGAATCAAAATAAAACATTTTATGCAAGCCAAAGTATTTTTTTTTCTCTACTCCACACTCCACACATACCTATATAAACACAGATAAATTCATTATCAATCCAACATTAATACTATTATTACGACTACTGTGTGTATACATGTGTAATCATGAGACGTGTAGATTGTGGAGTGTAGATACATTTGAAGCGGAATAGTGAAAAATTGTTTGTATATTTTGCATTAGATATAAAAATAATACTGTCTTGCTAAGTCAAAGATAGATATGAAACATGGATAGTGTACAATGTACATTAAAAGTTGAAAGTACATTGTCCATATATTTTATCCGACAAGGTACTAGACAGGCATATTAGACATTAGACATTAGGCACATGATAGATTTAGAGAGCTATGTAGAGTGTAGATAGGACGAGAGAGACTTATTGTTCTTTTTACTACATATGTATCATGTATTTAAGGTATTTATCCA
>JAQGBH010007890.1:0-10414 GCA_034698265.1 Sminthurinus aureus | reverse complement strand
AGTTTGCATATGAGGGGGTTCGAATTTAGGTTACTCCCTAAGCAAAGCCTTCAGGAATTTTCCGCCACATGGTGGCGGGGTACGGCTAGTACTACATAATACAGAGGAATTGGAAAAGAAAAAATAAAGCACCCTCTTGAATAATGGACTCATAAATTGTGTATGTGTGATGAGTTTGTGAAGCATCCGCCGGTTTTGGTGTTTCAACATCTCCAGATAATCGACGTCGACGATTTAAAATACGTCGTGGTGTTGTATATGTGATATCAAGTGACCGGCTTCTAGCTCTACTTTCCGGTTCTAAACCTCCATTGGAATCCACTCCAGCAGTACTATGAGCATGAGTTCCATTAGTTGTAAGATTTGAAGGTGAACCATTATGACTTGAGTGATGTTTACTTGGACTTCCCCATTTAATTAGGTTTCGAAAAAGATCTTCAAATTTTGAATTACGGTGATGACTGTCATGATGATTCCCACTATTACTGACCGGAATCGGTGCGGATTTTTTTACCGAAGAGGAAGAATGCTCGTGATAACTACTACTTGACATTTTGTATCTATTATATATTTTATATAAATATTTTTTTATTTTTATAAGAATACACTAGAATATATAGAATCTAGAATGTCTCTCTCGTTTCAACCAACAACTCAAATGGCACAATTCAATGATGATGTCAGGAAAACTACACTAGACTCTTGTCCAATTGTCCATTAGATACAAAATATAATATATATTATATACTTTTATTTTACATAAATTTAATTTATAAAAACAATAATTCGGAATTCAGGACCCGGAGTTTTGACTCTGTATTTTGTATTATTATTATTGCGTATTATTATTATATAATGGCAATGAATAATACTTTTTTAAAGCTATAAAATTCACCACAAGTCACATGGCAAAAAAGACTCTCAATTCACTATATATTTACATAACACGCAGAAACATATTTTAACACTTTTGTTATGCAAATTTACTAGCTAAGTTATGTAATGAAGAATTTGTCACACTTGGAGCTAATCACTGGTAAAACATAGATTCCATAATAAAATATTATGTAACAATATTATACTCTCGATATCACCAAATTCCACCTTTAGTCAATCACTAATTAAATATTAAGAACACTTGACCAGAATATCAAAACAAAAATTAAAATTCCAAAAAATCTCGTTTCGTTAGTGTTTCGTACGAGAGCGGTGATGGATCAAGTTCTTCTACGCGAGAGAAAGTAAAAAGAACAAAGAGGTCCACTGCGAACTTGGAACTTGGGCGAAGTGTAAAACGTGTATAACCAGATGCGTATGCGTGTACAATTGCGTGTACACACCAAGTTCGTACAATACAGCTCAAGTCTCGAGTCTCAAGTAATGTCAAATTAAAAGTTCTGTATACTTGTAGTTTTCATCTAAATTTTTTTTGGTGGAGCTTCTTTGTCTTTGATGATTTTTGCTGTACGATATTTAATAACAAATGGATAAAGTCCTTTACAGAAACTGAATGAATGAATGAAACACAATATTGTAATAAGTAATAATTATTATTATTGTCACTTGACTACACTCTTTTTCCTCTGTTCAATGTTTGACTTTTTGTTCATGAAAACACACGAGCGTTCTTGAACAGAGATTTTTCTATTTTTATAAAAAGTATTTTGGATTATGGATGCACTGTCATTTGTATTTTTTGTCAATATACAGACTACTAGACTACAGACACGTACAAGTTGTACACACGACAGAGTTCACATGTGGACTGGAGTAAAATGTCAGCACGATAAAATAATAATAATAATACTACTGGTAGTATGTTCTTGTATTTTGTCTTGTTTCTTGTTTACACATAGAACAGGCGGAGACAGAATATAATATAATAATAAAAATAAAATACACGTTTTCTATCTCTCTCTCTCTCTCTATTTCTCTCTGTGTGGTTCTGGATCTCTGGAAAAACTCATACATATGGAGATTTTTCTCTTGTTTTCCTTTAAATAAATTGTATTTATGATAGGCTAGGATGTACAAGGTTCTTTTCTAAGTTTTGAGCTTTGATCAAATCAGTACCATATGTATAATATAGTTTGTATATATTGTATGTATTTGTATTATGTACATGTCTAAAACGAGTATCAAAAACAAATACACACACTACAGACTATAGTATATATTATATATATATATACCGTAGGTACTAGGCAGAAGCAGACCATGGTTATTATTATGCCTAAGGGACATGTATACAAGATTATTAACGCCACAAGCAAATACTGATAATCTCAGTCAAAACCTTGGTTATTTTATTCATATGGAATACGGACGTATGTATAAGGGATAATATATATTAAATGTATACACGCTGTACGCTTCTCTATTTAAATCTCTATACCTAATCCCTTATGCATTATTCTTTTGGATCAAATCAAAACTAAATGTAATAGTTAATAGTAGGTTTTATATTCTATATTTTATATACTCAATCTTTCAGTCCTCTCGTTTTTACTCTGTACACTATAGTTTACAGTACAGTGTCTATTGGTTCTTATTATACAACTCAATTCTTTTCCCTAGAGGTAGCTTTAGAGTTAGTTTAGTTATCTCTCCTAAACTTGCTAACACCAGACTAACATTTGAATATGACATTCTCGTGCACTCACATGCACTCACAAAAAATATATTATACATTATATACACAATACACAACAACTTGATACTCACTACTCTGTTTTTACTGGATAGACCATGAACATAAACGCATATATATACGTCGAAGTACATGCATAATGTATATATTTTTCTCGTTACTTTGTACATGTTATAGATAATACATCATCTAAATGGCAAAGCCATAATAGTGATAATAATTTATATGTATGTCTTCAACGGTTTAATTGTATCTCCATTCTCCATGTAGGTATCCACCATATATTATAATATATCATATACATGTGTACTCTACTACGCAATACGCAAAGTGTAATGAAAATGACCCTAATGTACTACATACTATATACATATTATAATACATAAAATGTACGATTCCCCTATATAATTTTTCACTTACGCAATTTTACTGACTCGAGGGCATATAAAAACAACAATGAGATCTGATGTACATGTATAACTGGATCCCTCTGTGGTTCAGATATCTGTGAATTTTTTGGCAACCCTGATGCTAATACATAGAGTCTACAGTATACACACGGAGCACAGAGGAGCATTCTCTTCAACCTCTCCTCCTCGTTCTTCGCTTCCTACATAATATACGCTGTAAGTTGTAATGCATATCTACCCTCGTTAGTAGTTAGTAGCACTATCAACTATCAGTGTATACGGGGAGTATGGTATGGACGTATTACACTTTATACTTCCTAATCTCACAAAGTAGCATAACTATCAGAAAACGGCGAGACATGCAATGCAATAGATAAAAGAAAAGTGAAACAAACTAGTAACTAGTCACATCATGCAATATACTTTTGAACCTCCTATAATTTGTATACATTTCCTAATGTTCATTCACACTGAACTAGAAACTAGAGACCAGCAACCAGCAATCATCATCCCAGAGAATATCTCTATCTGTATAACAAAATTAAAAGAGTGGGGAAAATTCAAAGTGCAAAAATAAAAAGACGTAACACTGAGGAACATTGCACGATATCCGTGTCTATTTTTTCCATTCTTTATAAATCTTTTACAGAAAAAGACACCAATAGAATTCAATCCTGTACAAGAAACAAGAAGTTAGAACTATACCTTTTAATATTAATATTATTATTATTATTATTATTTTATGATTACACTTGAAATATATCAATTTATTTTGTTTTTGTTTGTGTCAATTCTGAGTACACAGAAATCAAGTCTTCAATAAACTTTACAATTCACAATTCAACACACACAAGTACTTATTTGTTGATGGTTGATGGTACCACTTCACTTGTACTTATTACATTTCTAATCTCTAGTTTGTAGTTCTTGATTCTTGATGAATGTTTAAACGACACTGATGCAAAAAATAGTAGCGTCCCTGTATTTATATCCCGTTTAAAATGGAAATAATTATTGTTGATTTTGCAAAAAATAAAAATAATCAACTAATAATAATATCCCGTGTTTATGTCATATGTACTTTTACACTTTTCCATGGTCTACCGATATTGTTTTTGATATTATTATTATTATTGCTATTGTAAGTGAAAATGGGATAAGACTAAGACGCACATTTCACTGGTTATTAGAATTTATGTTCTCTGAGTCTGTTGTCTGTGTACTTCACAGGACGAGCGAAGGGAGCAAAGTGGAATAGTAGTAGAGTCAGTGTCAGCAGAATACTGCATCGATTTGCTGGAGTTCTAAAGTGAACTCACGAGACCACGAGGTTTCCCGTCTCCAGAGGGAAGGAGAACATATAAATGTCTATAAGTGTGGATGGAATGTACATACAGAATACACTACACATATATCATCATATATTTCCGATTTTGCTATTTGTTTATACTTCTTGATACATATAAAATGTATATACGTATGGAATTTTCTTTTTGCAAACCTTTACTCAAAATGTACTACGTGACGCGATATACCCTAAGGTTCTAGATTCTAGTTCTCCATACATTGCAGAGTATATACTATATACAATACTATACAATACATGTAGATGCATGTAGAATGTAGAAATGTAGATGTAGTGCGTTAAGTATGGATACACACTACACACTACAAACTACACACACCCTGATAAATTCTTTCCTTCTTTCTTTCTCCTTCTATCCTGTCTCCTCTATACGTTACAAGTTATAAGCGTTTTCACTCATAATACAATGTCAAGCTCTTATACAACTTCCTTCGCCTCGTGCTCCCGCTGCTGTACTGGTCCTAAATATGTAGGACTCGGTGTATTTACAGTACGCTGCTCCAAAAGCTTCCAACTTTTACTTCTACTTGTCTACTTCTACTCCTATATTTGCAATGGACTTCAAACTTCAACGCTAGAAGGTCGGTTTATTCGGATTGAAAAGTTGTGCTATTTTCTACTTCTATTTTCACGGGATACTATAGTATGAATAATTCTCTGTGCTCTATGCTCTATGTTGTATACAGTATATGTGTAGTGCATATGATCCTTACTCTTTTTTTTGTTTTACATATTTATCAATCCGTTGTACGTATACCTGTTTCATCTTTCCAATTTCCCATAATATATCATGCGTGCATACAGCATACTGCATAGATATACACATCATACATCACTTATTTCTTATTTTACATACCTTTGAACTTCAATTTTTTATATGGGATGGAAAATGGAAATGTACATGATGCAATATAAATGAGTATAATATATCCTAAATCCTGAAACTGGCACATGTACCTTTTCCTCCAACCTCCAACTCTCTCCCTTTTCTTTCCTTTCCCCTTACTTTGATCTGTTGTTGAGTATAGAGTGCTGAGTATTGAGCCTTGAGTACTGAGTACTGAGCACCGAAATTAGGCCAAAACTTCCCAGACGTTCCCACTTCCAGTTTCCAACAAATAGGAAAGAGGAAATCTCTACCAACTGCCAAATGCTATGTTCAATGTACATGCGTAAAATGCCCATGAGCGGATACATACTCTACTGCACGCTAAAATCTAAATTGTGGATTATTAAAAGCTATTAATTTTAGTTTTCTTAAAGGCCCTTCCTCTCTCATTTCTGATACACTTTATTACTAGAACCTAGAACACTTGTAGTTTAATGTAAATTTCAACCAATGTTTGACTTTCACTTTGTACATTGTTTACATTTTACATTGTAAAAGTAACGAAAGATGAATCTCAATGACGCACTGACAACTGACAACATGACAGGAAAATAGCGCTGTGTGCTATCCCTTTTCGTTACAAACTACTTTGAAGTCACACTACGAGATGCTCTACTTACATCTCATTCTCCCTAATTCAATAAAATTCGGAGGATGCCTCTTATTCTGACCGTGGAAGTGGAAGTGGAACTAATAAAAGAAGACTTAGGAAGTCTAGGTTCTAGATTCTAGATAGTGCAGGAAATCAATTACCTATACAGATCCTCTTTATGTTTGACATGTTTTTACCTTACTTGTTCGTAATTTACAATTTATAATGTAAAACTACTGCACAAAACAATTCATAATACATAATTAAAATTTCTGCTACATTGAAATGGGAAAACTGTCACAAAAGTTCTAAAATAAAAATGGAAACTTGTAACATATTTCAAACTTCTTCTTTGATCCTTTGCAAATAGAGACTTGCAAACCTGAGAATTGAGAACTTGTCATTTTACATTCGCAATTTTTATTTTTCCTGAAATTCTAATTCTCCTTCCGAATTCCGAATCCCAAAGTCGAGAGAAAAGAGAGAGACAGATACAAAATACAAAAAGACGAAACTCAATTACAAACGTTATTAATGTCACATACTTAATAATTACATTATTACCACTTTAGACTTCAGAACTACAACACCTTCAGTATTTTTTGTACGTCATGTAAAAAATATATTATATTTTATATTATATGAAAAAATAAATGATAATATAACTTTAAGCTTCACAAATGAACATTTTACAGTTCTAAATAGTAAAAAGTACGTGTCCTGTACACTGTATAGCAAAACCACACTATTAACTATCCTTCTGTTGCAAAATGTTGGTTAGATTTGAGTTTCCATGATTGTACAACTGCAGTAAAATGTTTTTACGATTGTTTACAATACATGAGGATAGCTGAACTAAAACATGGAGAATGGAGAAACACTTGTGCTCACATGTAATAAGTAATAATATGTAATGAAAATGGAAGTATCAAAGCTGTAAATAATTCGAATGAGTTATATTGTGCTACAGCCAATAGAGACTCGATAGTCGATAGAGTAAAGAAAATAATCCTATAATCAGTCTTCTCCAGCTACAAAATATTTACCTATCAAAAAGCCTTGTATCTTGTGTGTTGTGTTATGTTATGTTATGTGTGTGTGTGAGTGTGTGGAAAGTGGAAACCTTTTTATGTTTTTTTTCAGACGTCTGATACCATTGTAATTTCTAATTTGTAGGAACGAATTTAGAAACACAAAACACAAATATTTATTACATGATCTTACACATAACACAACATACAATAGTAAAACTGTGTTTGATATTTTTTATTACAGTGATATAACCTTCTATCTATACAATTGGTAATAAAATTTCCTATAAGAGGCTGTTATTTGATATGAAAAATACTCTGCGTATCCTGTCCCATCCGAATGTATTATGAAAGTATCCATACATAGATATTGGACATACTGATACTGATTAAATAACAAACCAGCAACCTATACATTAGCTAATATTGTATTTCGATAGGGGTAACCGGTAACTTGGTTTAGCAAAAAGGTCAACTAATAATAACATTTTACACAGACAATCTGCCTCTAATAGTCTTCTAAATGATTCACGTTTCATGTGTAACATACCATGTAACACGTATTATGCAAAACCATATGCAGATTATTTGATGTTTGATGTGTTTATTATCATTAAGCTTGTTTATATTTGTAAATATTCTCACAGCCCATCCTCACTCGTTATTAAATTATATATTATATTATTTATATATTGCATGGCATGTATCATGTATGGTGTGAGGGGTTGAAGAAACCTCACAATTCACAATATTTCAAAGGGTACATATAATTATCTATATTGTATATGCAAAATACAAACGCAGTGAAATTCTAATATTTAAATCTATCATGATCATAAATTATGTATAAAAGACATGATCATGATAGAATTCCGTTCCCTCTCATCAATTCCAATTACTTTTCCATGACGTAGGTTATGGACACTAGACACTATTTTTGTACAGGTTGTTCATTGTACACAATACTTAAAGATTGCACACTATAGGTTCCATTGTATGGTGACTACTACAAACTATGTACAAACTAATTGGGAAGGAAATAAAATACAAGATAGCAGAATGTCATGAAGACTATACACTATGTACATATTTATTATTTATGTACAAGTCAAGAGTCAAGAGTGTCCACTTGATATTCACAATTCACATATTTACCATACTATTATTATTATTTTGTTGATGTTGATATTTTTGTTTCCCTCTTATCTTCATGAACAAATACCGTATGAATGCTAAAACATTCACTACAGTTGTCCAGTTTAAAGTTGGCAGTTGGAAGAGTTCAAGTGTCGATAGTCGATTGTCAATAGTCAATACATGATACAGATACAACAAATAGGAAATGGCAACTTGATGCCATTGAATTGCAAACTACTATAGTATTGTGCATGCAAAAACACTCAAATTCAGTTGAGCGTAAACTACAAACTATAATATATTGTTTGGAGCTCACATTTTGATTTTTGATGGGAGTAGGATTTTGTCTAAAAATCTACGGTAAATCCTAAATCCTGACTCCTGACTTGTGCACAAAACATTGTACATAGTGTTTTGAACGAATAAACGAGGAACTACTAACTACAAATGCATACTACTCTATTGTAATTCCATTTATTGAGTAATATTTTGGACAAAGTCAACCTTTCCATAATGTAGGACAACATCTCCAATCACTCGTATCCAAACAACAAATAACAAGGGTTACGTAATCCACAAATATCAAATATGTCATGTCATTAAAGTCAATCATTATTTATTATTTACAATAATAAATTATATTAATATCAAATCCATGAATATCCAATATCTTATATCCAGCATCAACGTGTACAGTATACAGTATACAAATACAAAACATAGGATTAGTTTTTATTTTCCAGTCAAGTTTTTTAAATATGTAGAGAGGCGAAGAATAAATACGACAAGTATTTTCCTTCTATCATAATATTTGTCTGACACTGCGGAGATAAATAAGGTACATCATACACTATACACAATATAATACGTGAGTTATGAGTTATTATTATTGCATAAAAGATGCAACGTTAGTTCAGTAGAGTTGCACAATCTCAAAGCTCAAAGACACAGCATGTACCACAGCAAAGGCAGAGACAATATAATAATATATGTACGTACTTATTTTTTTCATGTATCATACATACAATTTTCCCTATTTTTATGTATCCCAAGTCGAATCTTCAAATCAAGACTCAAGCCATGGTTTAAGTATACAAGGACATTTTCGTATTTCGTACACGCAGGACAGATAAATAATAAATACAAAATACAAAACAGAGGCAAAAGTAATTGTATCATTATTTTGCATGTCTTTCCACTCTTTACATAAAGCATGACATGTATTCATTTTCCCAGATGTATCCAGTTACTGCATTCCAGTATCACGTACCTATAGTGTCGTTTAATACAGTATACATGTACTTACGGATTCCCTTTTATTCATAGCATTTGACAAGATCATAGAATAAGATGTCAGCAAAAGAGTAAACATGCACACAAAGAGAGAGGGAGAGTTGATATATTTAATTCTTCTCCGATGAAACAGACTGTCTCGTCACTGTCTTGAATCTTCAATAATAAATATTGGAATAATTTGATTTTGCAGATTATTCTAAAAATCTGGCAGAACAATAAATACTAAATACGTAACACGTTACATATAGACTATTTGCTATTTGTTCCTGAGAATATGTAAATATATCTGTTAATCTTTCTGCGATCAACTCTGTACAATTATATACATAGAAGTTTGAAGTCACAGTAAAGAAATTGTTGACAGTCGCCTGGCAAGTGTGAAGTGTGATGAATAAGAGGAAGTCTGGGTTCATATTTACAGGATATACGCAAAACGCAAATATACAACGTATATATGAATTATTTGTCGCTTGTCGTTGATCTTCTGGATATGACAAAAGACAAAAACAAAAGTTAAATTATACGTCCACGTGTATACTTTGTCCTTGACGTATTCATTGACATGAAATGACATGACACTTGACATGAGCATTAAATGAATTGCCAAATATAACAATACGGGCCTAAAATTTTACAATATTATACGATTCATTACAAAATTAATAATTAAGACTTGGAAGTAAAATAGTAAAATTACTTTTAAAATACCTTTATAATAATTATAGCCCACAACATGTATCTAGACTATAGACTAATGTTACTGAATATCTTTATGAATAAATTTTCTGAGACAACATCGTCACACTTAAATATTAAAGGCGCAGTAAAACGTAGTGGTTTGTTTGTCCTGTACAATAGCTGAAGAAATCATGACCATTGAATCGAGAAAAATGATATCACAACAAAATATAATACTTTCTTTATATTTATAACCCGACGAAACGTACAAGATCCAGAATATGAAAGTTATTGGCGTGTCCGATTTGTAAATTTCACATGCTTCCATATATCCTTGAAAAATCAAACGATTTGTGGTGAATTTT
>JAQGBH010007889.1:0-10418 GCA_034698265.1 Sminthurinus aureus | reverse complement strand
ACCGTTTTGCTACTCATTTATCAACATTGAAAGGAGCTCAGTCATAAAAATGTGAATTGCAAAGGTAAAAACCTGATCGTTTTTTAAAATCTTGATGCTTGTTTTGCGTCGTTTGAGAACATCTAACGGAATTTGCATTTTTTACTGTAGCTTATTTTGATAATTTTAGAGTTTAGTTGCCTTCTCGAAACACCCAATCAGCATTTCCGCAATTGAACGGTTATGAAAAGGGCCAACTTGAAAGCTTGCTTGTGATACTCGGTCATTTTTTTGGCCACATTTTCAACGTGGTGGATTTTTTCTAGTGAGTATCATAGATTTTCCAACAAAATCTTCCCACGGTTAAAAATCTAAGTGGTTTCAAATTTACAATTAAATTTTGGATCTGATGTTTACAAAAACTTGTAATGTGCACATTTTGTAACTGCGCAAAGTGTGAGTGTTGTCTTTACGAACGGCGTTCAATTTATCCGTCAATTTATTTATCGTGCTTCTTTTTTCGCTGATTTTTAATTTGCGCGTTTTTAGGCAGCCGTAAAATTTTTCCGTCACCTTAAATAGATAGTTTGAAACATTTTCTGACGATTTGTCGAATTTTAAGCAGATTCATCAAGTTATAAAAATTCTACAGCAATTTTAGTTCAACTTTTCCAGTTTTTTACGTTTTGGCGCCAAAGCATTGCTCAAAACGGGGCTCCGTCATCTGAAATCGATCGCATGACATGAGTACAAACAGATGAAGAAAGAATTTTTCAGAAATATTGAAAATTGTAAATTCTACATTCGTCGGTACCGAAAACGTCGGTACCGTCGGTATAACTTCACAGACATCACAGTGTACAGGAGTATTAAATACAAATAGCAAGCATTACAGATTACAGAGACTTTGCACATTTTACATTCTACACGTCACATTAAACTTACAAAATATATGAGCTAATGCACACTGCCACTGACGCAACACAGAATGCAGACTAGAGACACAAGTGTGAAAATGAGCCACAACTGAACATTTGCATTCAAGATTCAAGCCACATGGAACACGGAACTCTGAACTTATGAACAGAAGAAGAGAGAAGAGAGATAAAGTAGGACACAGCCAACAAAATGTAGAGCACACGTTCTCTCTGAGGCTCGATACTCAAAGCTCGAAGCTTAATCAGAGGATTTTAGTTTAATGTGTAATGTGTATCTATCTTTTGAATGTTGAATATTTCATGTGTGCTCCAGCTACGTAAAAGTGCTTACACTTGTTAACATTTTGTCATTTCTCCTGTGTAGTTATAGTGTAGTTGTTGTATTTGTGTATCATATTTTCCAACCGGCAGTAAGTATACGTTGTACGTTTCATGTTACACATGTTCCATTCTCAATTCTACCCTCTTTCTCGCCGTTAGAATCCAGAATCCAGAACCTATCATAGATTGTAGAATCTAGAATCTAGAATCATCACTTGAGACTTGAGGCGACAAGAGCCAACGGTAAAAATATTTGCAACGTGCAACTTGCATCTTAATAAATTTCTATTGTCCATTCTGGATTCTCGATTAAAATCAGTAGAAAGGGCAAGTGTAGAACATAAAACTTTTGGCGCACAAATAGTTAAATAGTAAGTAGTAAGCAACAGACGGAATTGAAAATTGGAAATTGAAATGGACAAGAAATTTGTGCTAATTGACACGGACGGAGGTGGCGATGATTGTCTCGCTCTTTTCGTCGCCTTGGCTGCTCACAAAAATCCACAAGTTTGCTTGAAAATTGTGGGAATTACCTGTGTAAATGGAAACACGACTTTGGACAATGTTTTGATCAATGTAACTCGAACTCTACAGACAGCGGATGTGAATGACGTGAGTTTTGAGTTCAAGTTCAAGGAAAAATATTAGGATATTTAGAATCATTTATTTTCTTATTATTTGGTATTTGATATTGTTTAATTATTTGTCTGCAGGTTCCAATTTTCGCAGGATGCGATTGTCCGATGGTAGCACCTTTTGAACGGAATCCGAATCAAGTTCTTTATCATGGTTTGTGAAAATATTACTAAATACAGTCAGAAACTAAATGAAAATCTAGAAATCCAGAATCTATAATTTAGAGTAAGAAATTCCGAAATTTTCAGATGTTTTTTTCATAAAATTATTTTTTTAGGTAAGAATGGATTTTGTGATGTGGAGCTGCCGTCAATAGAGCCAAAAATTGAAGAGGAAAATGGAGTTTTAGCCCTCATCAGACTGGCCAAGGAGTACAAAGGTCAATTGAGTATCGTGGCACTTGGACCACTCACAAATTTGGCCATGGCTGTTCGACTGGATCCGAGTATTCGGGATTGTATCAAAGAAATTTATCTAATGGGTGGAAGTCATCAAGGTACCACAATTTTGTATGCACAAAGTACATAAATTTTTACACATTTTTGGCTTTTGACCCAACATGAAACATGAAAAGTCGGAGAGGTAAAAAAATTTAATTGGAAAATATCTGTTTCTTAGGTGTAGGAAACTCAACGATTTCTGTGGAATTCAATTTTTTTGTCGATCCGGATTCCGCTTTTGTGACTCTTCACTCATTTCCCTGTCCAATTTCGATTGTGCCTTGGGAATTGTGCAAACGTTTACGACCAACGTTTATGGTAAATAACTACAGAAGTTTTTTAGTTTTGATTGTACTGATTATCTATTCCGGTGAGTAAAATGAGCCTCAGGTTTAATGAATGAAGAGACAGTAGAGATCTCTCAAGTGCAACTCCTCTTGTGCACGTCAAAAAAGAATTCGGCGTCAAAATGAAACAAAAAAACCACATTTTAGCTTGAAAAACATAAATTCATTTTGTAACTTTTTTATTCAGGATTTTAGATTAAACTCCATCGGACAGTTGAAAACACCTGAAATGAGTTTATTGAATCTAATTGAAACGAAGAATTTAACTGGTTCCATCGGCTGGTCACCAATCGATGCGATTTGCTTAGCGGTTTTTCTACAACCAAGTGTAAGCTCAAAACTCGCTGCAGAAATAGTAAACCTAACTTTTACCTTTTCTTTTTCTTCACAAAATTCTCAAATCCCAAATGATGATAAAAATTATTGTGTAATTATTTTTGTAAATTATTGTAAAAAATATACAAATAAATTGTGTAACGAAGTTTGATAACAGAAAGCAGAAAACATTATTATTGAAAATGGATATTTTAAAACTGTCTCTATTTTTTGTACAGTTAATTGACGAGTTTCAAGAAGCTTATTGCACAGTGGAATTACAGGGGAAAATCACCCGAGGACTACTCGCAATCGATCATGACGGACGACTCGGAAATCCAACGAATGCAAGAATCGTCATTTCAACTCATGACGAAGGACTCAAAGAACTTTTATTCTGGGCCGTCGGTGGTCAAACAAAGAATCCGTTGATAAATTTATAAAAAAACTGTCGTCTATAATGTGTAACGATGTTTCGATAATATCAAATATCATAATAAAGTTTAAATAGAAAAAAAAACTGCAGAAAACGTAAATGTGTACTGGAAATTTCCAACTTTGTTTGTAAATTTATTAAATAAATATTTCAGTGTCGTTTTTTCACATATTTAATTTGTCAATATATGGTTTTATTCATGCAAATTATAATGGATCCTGCTTCTGAATTGTCATAAATAGGACTTGTAAAATTTCAAACGGCGTCAAATACCTTCCAAATTCAATCGGCATTTCCAGCTTTCCTGATTTTGCATTTCCATTGGCTTTTACTTTTTACACATTTACCATGTGTAATTTCAAATTTGTAATTTGAAAACTTTAGGAACCTTGACTCCAGACTCCAGATTCAAGACTCAAGACTCGCAATTGAAAAATGTGATCAGTGATCAAATCACCCGTTGAATTTCTCTACTGCACTTTGAGTTTTGAGCATTAAATTTCATGTCAGTTGTCAAGTGTCCTGGTGAACATTTACAAAAATTAGTGTATTTTATGTGAAATATTTAAAATATTATTATTTCGGTCTCAGTAGGTCGTCGAGGATTTTTTTATTTTGTTTAACATTGCTGTAGCTGTGAATAATTTATAATTTAGCATAGATTTAATATTTAATCCATCCAATTCACATACTACCTATTTAAATTTCACAACAAACGTAAAAAACAGTAAGCGGCGTCGAATTGAACAGATCAAATGGCAAAAAATGATCACACATTTTACATTTCCTCTTACGCCCGAGTTGAAATTTCTAGTTTCTAGCTAAATCTAATTGAAATGAGGAATGAGGAATTTGAAATTTCTAATCCATAAATGTTTTGTAGCTCGCATACAAAAACATAAACAAATAAAAAAGTCAGAGTAGGACTCGGGACATGTACGCAAAAACCAAAAACATATCTCGTTTTGTACATTTCTCTAAAAATCACGAAATAAATATGTGTGTACATTAGCAACTCGAAACGAAATATGAACTATGCACTGATTACTGATGATGGATTACAGTACAAAATACAAAGGTTTTAGCATCTAAACTGAATACTCAATACTCGTACTTTTTCAGAAATCACATGGAAAATTATACACAGATGCACAGTGTGCTAATTAGAAATTTCATCTGTGTCTGTTTCACTGTGTTGACTGTTTCACTCATAATTTCTCTGAATGTGCAACATAATTTCTCGTGCAATGATTAATGACAAATGACGAATGATTTCACTTTGTACAAATGTGTGATATGTATTTACTCTTTACTCTTTATTATACACAGTTTGTTGACGATCGATTGATTATAGTAACATTTTTCATCAGTGTTTTTGTTGTCGATTAGTGCTTGACATTTTGAAATTTCGGTAATTGACCTGTAATCTGTAATCTGTGACCTTCAGTTTCAGCTGCTTCTGTCACTAATTGTTTTGATTTTTGATCTTGTACGATTACACCTAAAAATCTAGATTCTAGATTCTAGATTCTACGTAGCAAAATCAGTATAAAAGACAAGAAAGTCGCAAATTCTCAGCATGGTATTTCAGTTTTACCTCGTCTGCTTTATCATTACTGCCGTGTCACAAATCCTCACGAGATGGAGTCCTCACTAAAGGTAACAAAGGGGTTTTGAAATTTTGTGCAGTTTTTTTAAAGCCGAGGTTTTGAAAATGGAAAGTTTTTAAACCTGTTTTTTTGTTTGTACATAATATTTTTTGTGTGATTTTTACACTCAGATTACACTTTTCCTGTCCATTGCTCTTCTCGGAGTTTATCATGGTAATTGCGCCCAATCTTTGACTCCAACGCCACCCGAATGCTGCACTCGAAGTAAGTTGAAAACTCAGATTTAAGAATCCAAAATTCAAACGGTAGGTCGAAAAATGCCGTCATGTGACACTGATTATAAAAAATAATTGTAGCTCAAGCTGACGCAAACGCCGCCTCTTGGGACCGATGTACAAAAACGGGGACTTTTAAATCCTCTTCCTTTTGCTACACTTCCAGTCGAGGCACAAATGTCAGCAGATACGACTACTTCTTCTGCGATAAATCTGGAAGCAGTTTCGTCCTCACCAAGCAAAATTGTCCAGGGCCACTCGTCATCGTTGCTAATGGAACTTATATGGTTTGTTTTCATTTTTATTCAAAATGTTTTTCCAAAAAAAGCTGAAACATTTCTATCACTTTTTCATCGTGAGATTTTATTGATAATTTATGGCGCATTTTATAAAAAACTTGAAAATCTCTAGGACGTATTCAACCGATTTGACGATAGTACAACAGCCTGCACCCTCGTGCCACCCACCACAACAACGATGGCAACTACAACCGGATCTGCAAATGCCACCACAACACCTTCTTCCAACTCTACATCATCAGGCTCTTCAGACTCCACTACAGCAGCAACAACCACAACAACAACAACAAAACCTGTAGCCAAACCTCAAAGACGCTGGTTTTAATTTAGACAAAACAAGCACAACAGAAGAATTTTTTATGTTTACTTTTGTTTTAGTACTACGCGAAACTTTTTCCAAATAAAAATGCCAAAAAATACGTAATAAATAATGTTGATAAAATAAAATAATCAAATGATTTTATTCAGTGTTCAATTTTCAAACTTCACAAGCATAAGATAAAAAAGAACTGTTTATTTTTATAAATGAGCTTTATTCAAAATTCAAAAGGGTTGAAAATGCTTAAAAAGGATTCAAAATCCACATCGTCAAGGATCAAGGAGGAGCAGCGAGACTACATTTTTTGGTGGTTTCATCATACCGGCTGATATAGTTGACTTGCTGAAAAAATGGGCAAAAATAGGCAACAATAACATCAAGATAAATATAATTAACATGCACATGTGCATTCAAAATACAAAATCATTTAAAAAATCCATGTACTTTTAAAGTTCAACGTTCCAAGTTTGAATGTGAAACAAAGAAACAAACGAGTCAAATGAGTGAATTTTGAGGCGTTTTTTTCCGGGTTCCACAACTTGCAAAAACGAGTTAACTTTTACCATTTGCAATGTTCCTATTTTAAATTTGGTAATCCTTGTGGATTTCAAACTTCAAAATTATTCAAAACAATTACCAACATTTGAAGGTCCAAAGATGAAATTTAAAAAAAAATAGGGAAAACGTTTGTAGATAGTTTCAACTTACTCCACTTGAAAGTTGTTGAAAAACTGGTTCTCCTGAACAACAGTGCTTGATCATGACGCCTCCGGAACACCTAAAATGAAATTCAAAAAATATACAGACAGAAAGAGAGAGAGAGAGAGAGACTTAAAATTTACAGGTAATTTAAATCAGGAGCACATTTTTCATTTGTGTATTTTGGGTTTTTTACAATTTATTCTTTTACATAGAACATTGACAATTGAACACAGAATGCAGCAGCGTAATAGGTCATAGAATTCAAAATTGGAGATAAAACAATAATTGAAACTGCTTACATATGGTAATCCCAAACGCCTTCGTATTTTGATCGATTGGCATCCCAGTAACAGAAACTACTAGATTTGTAATAGCCATTCGGTTTATTTTTACAAGTGTCCCAAGTGGGTGCTGCGTAGACATGGGTCAAATCTGTTTCGTGTTTTGATTTGTGGGATTGAACATTTACACCAAAAAGGATATTAAAACATAAATATACATGGAACAAATGTGGGTATTATTTCAATGTAAAGTTAGTGTTGTGTATTGGGCGTTGAGTGTTGAGTATTGAGTTACTTCTGGGGCAGTCAATGGCTGGAAAAAGAGGGACGATTGGACATGGCTTCGCCTGAGTTTGAGAGGATGCACTCACAAGAAAGAAGAGAGCAAAGGCAAAAAGCGCCTGAGGGAAAACAAGAAAACTGGATAAATCATAAATTATAGATAAGAAAATAGTGTTTTTTTAAATATTTAAATCAGATAAAAATACCTGAAACTTTGATTCCATGTTTTAAAATGTTTTTGAAATTTTGGTGACGGAGTCAATTTGTAGGATTCAATTTTCAGATTTTAAATGTCGAATTTTAAATGTCCCATGATCCAAGAAAACTTGACATGTCTAAACCCTTCAAAAGAATTTTAATGACAGAGCTGGACACCGCTCTCTATTTATATAGACCCAGCTACGGAGTTTTGGGGAAGCTGTAGATGGGAGCTTAAATTTTGTAAATGCTGTAATTAAAGAAATAAACTTCGGACGAATCAAAGGGATTAGTAGGATTTTTAATTGAGCTTCAAGTCAAATTACCCAATAAATTTGGGATTTTTTTCATGTTTTTTACCTATACAAAGATGGAAAAACCTCATTTTGCCACCAAAATTGCTTATTTTGCCACCAATTTATTTTTTCAGTAAAATGAAGATGTCTACCATGTAAAACTTTCCCATCTTCAATTCAAAAATTTTTTTAAATATTTACAATAGTCAGTTCAAGAATCGATAAAAATTTACAGCAGTCAGTTCAAGAATCGATAAAAATGTTGATTACAAAATATGTGACACTTGTGATCGGACAGATGGTTCGACTTGTGAACAAAAGATAAAGTTTTTCTTTGGTCTTCCTCTTGGAATCTCGGGTAAAATGGCTGTTGCTGTTGAGTCATTGATGAGTTTTTTTTCAGTGCTACTCCTACGATGTGTTCACACATGTAGGTGAACTGCCTTTTCTAAAAATATCCTTATCAACTTGCATGCTCATAACTCATAACATTTTCATGCTTACAAAAGTACCTGCTCTTAGCTTAAAAGTCAAAAAGGCAAACTTCTTTTTTGGTGGCAAAATAAGCAATTTTGGTGGCAAAATGAGATGTTTTGGTGGCAGAAGTGGAAAATAATTAAAGCTGATTTTTGGTGGCAAAATAAATAATTTTGGTGGCAAAATGAGACTCTACCATATGATAAAAGCCAAAACGCATTTATTCATTCATTCTTGCATACACGATACACGATACATGATACACATGATTACATTTCTCTATCATAAAACTCAAGGTTTCCCACAAATCACAATTTGGGCAGATAATAAAGTAATAATTTTGATGTACATTTATACATTTTTTTTGCATTGATCAGCAATTCCGAATTCCGATTCAAATCCGATTATTTCATGCTCAATCGTCATGGTCAGTTCAAGTGTATTTTCAATCAGGGGTCTACATTACAGTGCAAGTGTATTTCAGTGTCTTCATTAGACATTTGAAATTCGAAATTTGACGTTTAACGAACAGGAAAAACATGATTACTTTTGTCTACAGATTCAATTACACATGTTTTTGCAAGTGAAAGTTGTGAGCACCGACAGTCGACAATTGGCAGTCGGTAGATACTTGATTAACCAACACAAGAAACACGATAAAGAGCATAAATAAATACTAATTTCCATGTCATATAGCTGTGCCACAGTTCACAGTCTCCAATCTGTAGTCGACAGTGCTTTCTACATGCAGCACAGGTAAACACACGGTCTTCATGCAATAATGAGTGGCATGTTTTACTATGAAACTATTACTGAGGTGAGTTACCGGTAGTTAGAACTGGGTTTACGCTCTACGTTCTATGTACGTACAAAATGAACCAAATGTGCAAAAAGACAAATAATAAATAATATTGATACATGACATTTTATATTATTTTATCCATCTTGTATCTATCAAGTTCCGACGGAAATGGATGATAAAAGTAAAAATATAAAAATTAGTAATAAGAGAAATGGACGCCGTTTAGAATTTTTCACCTATATACGCTGTATCCAAGTGTGAAGATATTTCGGTGAGTTCAGGACACACTAGAACGTTAGTCGTCGCATAAAACTTTGACTTTGCGATAAAAGGGATAAAAATATCAAGGATTCTAATTCCGAGAATTAGACTAATTATTTTTATTATTATTGGTGTTTCACTACTGTTTAATCACAGATTTTCACGCTGTCTGTTCTCTATCTCCAATAAATACCTAAAACCGACAATCCACATTTAACACGTTTGCATCATCTACATTTCATTTCCTATTTCTGTTTTATACTTTATATAAAGTATGCTACTATGCTTTTGCAAGTTGTGAGTTATGAATTCATAATTAGACATAATTATCCACCAATTTTATGAGCACAATGCATATGATATTATTTACACTATTATTTTTTATTCCAGGTCCAAGTACAAATAGGCAATAAAAAGAACAGAGTGGAGTAAACCAGAAGACTCTACGAGCGAGATGGCACTGAAAATGCTCATTGTGCATAGTGTTCAATGAATAATTTTGTAAAAAATTGAAGATTGGAATTTGGAATGGATTGCGGAAAGTTATTTATTTATTCTTTACTTTATTTTACAAGGAATTTTTACTGCGTCTATTTAAAAACATTGGGAAATAAAACCAGAAACTGGAACCTAGACACTAGAAATTAGAAAACACAAAAAGGGGAATTCACATGATTTGTGAAAATTTCTGGAAATGCTTCCATTTTTTATTAGGGGGCTAGAGTAGTGGTGGTTACAGCTGCAGTTGAAGTTGCTCCAGAAGCTCCAGGACTGGTAGCGGCAGCAGTGGTGCCTGGAGCTGCAGTGGGAGCAACCAAGTCACATTTTTTAGTGTCTTCGTTGTAAAAGTTGAAAACATCCTGGAAACAGAAAAAAATAATGTCAAAAAACTCAATGAAATTGCAATAATAATTATATCTGGACAAAATTTTAGTACGAATGTTCAAAAAGAATCATCCCGTTTTACACAGTAGTGTTTAAAAACACATGAAAATTTCGAAGCTCAAGTCTCGAGTTTCTCCTCGTCGTTTTGTCACTTTTCATTTTTCATTCCTCTTGATCTTTTTGAATTTTCGATTTCCAAGCACACAAGTGCAAATGGAAAACAAAAATGGTAAAGTTGGAAATGAAAATGGCAAAATAGTCAGTCAATTTATTTACACTTGTAACAATTTAAATTGGGAACTTACGGTGAATCCCTTTG
>JAQGBH010007888.1:0-10419 GCA_034698265.1 Sminthurinus aureus | reverse complement strand
ATTAGCTGCTCCAAAGTACTCATTTGCTTGATGCAAAGTTTTGGAATTTTTGAAAAATTCCAAGTGGGTTAGAAAAAGTCCTAAACGGAGTGAAAATTTAATGCTCGTGCTGGGCAAAAAATCTTCTCTCCCGAGAAAACTTTTTTGTTTGGTCGATTTCGGAGTTGCAAAAAAACAGCAGTGTGTGAAGTAGTCACAAAAGATCGATTCCGCGGAAAGACCAAGAACAATGCATCATGGAATCTTAATAAAAAATAGAGACTGATTTCGACCTCAGGGTAACTTCAGTCTTTATCTACTTTTTAAAATTCTCATTTTCTGGTCAAAGTATCCAAAGAAAAACACAAAACAAAACATTACATCTGATATCAATAAATAAAATATAACTCGAGACTCGAGTAACCCCAAAACAACAAAATGAATGTACAAAAGACAAGATAATTTAATTTATTCAAAAATGCAAATACAAAAAAATACATGTCGATAGAATAAATAATAAATAGGAAACTGCATAACATTTCCTTTCAAACAATTATAACTCCAACTTGCTTATTTTCATACATTATTTCCTTGGCATTGACTTTGCTCTTTTCCACATTTTGTGATTTTTCTTTCACTTGTTCACAATTAGCTCTATCCACAGTCACATTCACACTCCTAATTTCATCAGGCTTCCGCTGATTCTTCCGGACCACTCCTTTAAAAGTCAAAAATGGTGCAAACACAAAAATAAAAATGTTGATACCTTTACAAATGACAGTTTTATTTAACGCTAACGATTAAATTAATTTTACGTCAATGCAATTAAAACCACAACTAGAACCATAACCAGAACAATAAATTTTAGTCTCAAGTCTCGAGTCTCGAGTCTCTTGTAAATTCCTTGAATTACCTAAAGACGTGAAAATCGATAAATCCGATTCCGTAAAATCGCAATCACATTTGAATATCATATTTGACCAACCAAATTACAAATTGTACTAAAAAAACTACAAAAGCAACTACTTTTTTTAGTAGTTGCCGCATTTGTCATGTGCGACTTGTAAATTCAAAGTTTCTTGATTCATAATTTACAATTTACTTGAGACTTCAACTTGAGTTAAATGAGAATCAGAATTAAGGTAGAAAAACGGTAGGAAAATCAATGCAATACAAATACAAAAAAGATACGTGTGGAATATGCTATCCTTACGAAAATCCATTCAAGGAGCGCAGCAGGAAGCTCTACTAGTTGTTCAAAGGTTGATTTAGGATAGCCACAGTACTCAAACTCTGGTTTCACAGTGAAGCCTGGATCTTTGAAACCTTTGAAATCTTTGAAATCTTTGAAATCTGGCTGTTTGAACTGGTTCAATTTTTGCAACTCTGGCTGTTCATACGCTTTGAACTCTGGCACTTTGAACTGCATATCGGATCCATAAAGTGCATGGTTCTCATAGACCACCATGTTGAGTGTTTAGTTTTGATTTTGTACAGCAATTCTACTGGAATTTAAATTTCACAAATGTTTCTATCGATAAAAACCCTCAATGTTTTGAGTTTTGAGTTTTGAGCTTTGAGCTTTGAGCTTTGAGTTGAGAGAATTCTTGTGTGTTGTGATAATTTAAAACCTCGTCTCTAATTTCTAGTCTCTAGTCTCTTGTCTCAAGTCTCACGTGTATCTCTAGACGAGCTACTTTTGATTTGTAAGCATGAGAAATGACGACTGACGATTGGCCAAGGGACTTTTCAAGCTTCAAGGGTTCCGGGTTTACCGTTGACTTAAATTTGAACTATAACGGTCGAAAAACGGAATGTTTCAAGGACTCAAGTAGAAGAAGTAGAAGCAGAAGCTGGAGGATTAAAAATCCTCTAGTTCTAGTTTCATAGGAAAACGGTGGTGTTTTGTATTTTGTATGCCTTTTGGTTGGATTCAAAGAGTGTCGAATGTCGAGTGTCGAGTATAAATTGTGGATCATGTATTACAGAAAATAGGTGAAAGTCAATGTTGCTACTTTGGGCAGGTGTACCTGGACGAAATATCGTAGAGTAGACAGTAGACAGTAGGAAGTAGACAGTAGACAAAGATAGAAATACCTTTATTTACGTGTTAAACGGTAAACTGTGAGCTGTGAGCATCAAGCTGTGTAAATCAGCTACCTACGTTGTCTCTGAGTGAGAGAGGAAAAATCACAACTTAATCACGTTCCTTATTCCTAAATCCTTGTCTATTGTCCAGTGCGTTGTGTGTTATGAACAATATTATACATGTAAAGTAAATATCTGTGTTGATGTAAAAAGGAGCTTGTAGCCAGTTCCCATGTCAAACACATTTGAACCAAAACATGTGCTTCTGATTTTGACTCGACAGAATTCAAAATTCAATAACTTGTAATTTATGAGTCATTTAAAAATCTATTGAATCCTTTTTGTCTATAGACAGCATAAAAAATGATATAAATTACAGGAAAAAAGTTTCATATCATTTTTATAAAGTTGTACCGAAAACCCAAATTCCTTTTTTTTAAAATTCTAAAAATACACAAATGATAAATTCAGTATCATGTGGTGTCCAATGTCTAATGTCCGGAGTCCAGTCATTATGCGTTTCACATGACACATGTAATGTAGAGCATGTGCCCTATTCACAATGTACAATGTGCAATGTGCAAATGACTACATAAAAAGTATCCATATCAATAACTAACGACACTTTGTCACGCAAGGTTTAAGCCACACATGTTGTATTATATACCTACCCTCATAAAAAAATATTATTGTGCTGTCTAATGAGATTATGGTCCAAAATCTCATTTGAATTTTGATGAAACTCAATGAGATTTTCAACCAAAGTCGTATCAAAATCTCACTAAAGTGTACCATTAAATCTCATTAGATTCTCATCGGACACAATACACAATAGCATTGTTTTATAGGGGTATGTATGCATAAATAAATTCTATAGATAAAAGATAAATTAAATGGCGGGGAAATCAAGAAACATGGGAATCACAAGAATTACAAAAGAATCAAGAACCAAGATTCAACCTGTTAGAAAAAGAACAGTATCTAAAATTAATGATGTAACTTTTACTCTTTTTCATTTTTTAATCAACTTTGGGATAAAGTTGGAGCCAGTCGTCAACTACATACTCAATGCGCAATACTAGAGCTCTTTATTCACAATCTTACACTCATACATATGTAATGTATTTCTTGTGTGTGAGTGAGTGAGTGTAAGATTGTGAATAAAGAGCTCTACGCGATACTGACCGCTTGCAACTGGCAGATATGAGAAAATTGGAGCAACAAGTTTTGAGCTTAGAGTCGCAATGATTTGATAATAGATTCATCTCATTTACATAATATTGGATCGTCTTTAGTCTGCAGTCCGTATGTACGACTGTACAATACTGTAAAAATGCAATTAACAGCTATCTTTTTAATGTCATATGACATATGATATAAGAAAACACAAGAATGCGCGCAGCGGCTGAGCTGCAGCCGGAAATTATCCGTTCGAAAAAGCACATCCCAAACTTGAACTTTTTTTGAATTTGCAGTTTTATGATCCTCCGCTAATAGGCATCTTTCCAAAATTTTGCGAATTATTGGATACGTGCAGTGAGTTTTGCGCCCTGAACGTATAACTGAAAGATTTTTCAATTTTACCCTTCCACCCTAACGCTCAACATGGGTCAGGTGTACTAGGCTCAGGTATCTACTGCGCATGTGTAGAAGCCTCTAGTGTCTACTGCGCATGTGCACTAGGCTGAAATTTCTACAACTGAGTGAGGTTTTGTAAAATATTGCATTACTTCGACGCCATTTGAAAGGAAAAAGATTTTTTTGGCTCCACGGTTTTTGGTGTCCTGAGACGCGGACTCAGCAAATCTTCGGCAACCTAAGGGTTTTTTCGACTAATTTTGATATGCTCTTTCGAATGGTGTAGGTTTCATCAAGATCTGAGGTGTAATTTTTTTGACCAAAAAACCGTATATTTTATATTAATGGTTGGTAATAAAAAGCTCAGCAATGATTGCCTTTTTTATTATCTACTGAACCAAAAATTTCCAGATTTTCTTTATTTCATGTAATAGGTGTCAATATACTGTATACAATGTACAATGTACAAAATGTACACTGTACAGAAAATTATCATGTACTTGATGCATTTTGAACTGTCCAGTTTTTTCTTTCTTCGTGTTTTATTCATGGATAATGGATATATACAGACAGCAGAGTACAAAGTGTAGAAAATTCCTAACCTTGGATCATATTACATATTGTTTAGAGGTGAAGGGTTTATGGTACAAATTGGAGTAGTCACTAGTTCAAGGAAATGGACTTGAAACTTCCAATGACAAGAACCAGAAGGGTAAAATCATGAAAAAGAGGTGAATGCTGATTCTGATCCTTTCTTATTGTTTGGGTCGTTCCGTTACCTTCTAACTTCTAACTTCTAACTGTACCCTGTACCGTGTATGTACTCAAGGGATGAAAAGGGATGCAGTCCATTTTTATGCAGTATAATACACAGCATATACATTATACATAATACATAATATACAATTTGTACATTGTAAACTGTAACAAGATCCAGAGGATACATGATCTATTATTTAACCCAGTAAAATGATGCATAGTGAATATTGACAATTCAATATTATTGTACATCTTGCCCCTTTTCCTTGTTTACTTTTTTCTACTTGTCCTTTACCCAGTGCCCAATTTCCTGGAATCTGGAATCTGAATGTTGGAGAATGAAAATACGGAAGTAGAGATGCATCTAGAATCTATATAAATAAAAATGCATCTTTCCCTTTTTTATTACTTTGTGCTAGTCCATCGCCAATCGCCAACCGTCAACTATATTCATTTTATACTTCCAACTTCCAGAGCCCACAACGTAACAACAGTCACGTCTAATCTTTTAAAAACTTTTCTACTTTTTCACTTTTCTGGAATCAAAATCCAAATCTTATTTCATTTTGTTTAGAATATTTTTCAATCAGTTAAAATTTTAACAGTATAATCCAAAATCCAAAATCCAAAATGAAGAATTCTGGAATCTTTGTTGCTGTTCTGATGACAGTTGGTTTGTTGACAACTTGTGTTCTCTCGGAGGAGACTGGTTCATCTTCATCATTCCTGGTATTACCTCAGCTCAATTCAACCCTAACAAATGTAACTCTAACGGCTTCAACTTCTCGTCAAGCAAGACGTAAGTATTACTCTTTTTCATTTTTATGTACAAATCAAACATTAAATATTCAGTACATGAAGAGTAATTTTAAAAAATTACTGAATAATAATAATGCGATAGCTGCTATCAAACTGGCCTGAGTAAATACAATAAATATGATTTTTTGTGATCTGTGTGGGATTTTCCAGAGCTTTTTGTGATTCATCCGTGTTTTTTTTTTGTGATTTTGTACATGCAGAATTCCCAACTCAGTGTTATACTCCTTGTCATTTTGATTGTGACACTCATTGTGGGATGAGAGCTATCCAAAAATCCCGGTGCATGGACTGTTGTTCCACTTCAAGAGGCCAAATTTGTCCTGGTGGAGCGTGTGGTGTTCCGTGCTTCCAGTGCTTCTGCATGTGAAAAAAGTGAAAAATAAGTCCCCAAAAAGTGTAAACGCGTAAAAATGTAATGTTTCTGTATTATAATTATTATTTATTATTGAATTATTCAATGAATGTTTTTAGATTTTTACAAGTTTTTGTCATTTGTTGTAGTTTTAAAGTTTTGAGTTTTTGAGTTTATGAATTTTGAATGAATGAATGAGTTTTAAATAAAATGATGATTGTTATTACATGTTTGAGAAAAAAAAGAAAACAACACAATTTTTTTTATCATTTTCCATTTTAAAATTTATTGTGCATTAGTGATTAGACATTAGACATTTTACATGTATAATTATCATCATATTTCACGGAGTCTGGTCTGAGGTCAGAGGTCAGGGTGTAAGAATAAAAAGAGTGTCAATATTTTCTCTGTTTCTAGTTTTGGTTCTGATTTTGTTTCTGGTTCTGTGAGTTAATACATAAGAATAGTCCACTATGTCCGTTTCATCCTTAATGATTTTGGTCCAAATAAGTTCTCCCATGGCAACTGAGAAGTTGAAAGCATTGAGGCAGAGGTAGACAAAAAAAATAATCTTTATAGGTGTTTGAAAGGAGAGACTTGTTACAGCATTTACTTTGGGAGGAAGAGACTTTGTCTGTGGTCTTTTATGACCCTCCACAATCAGATTATTCCACAGGTTGAGAATATCACTCTGAACGAGCCAACTAAGAACTGTGTAGAGTCTCCTGGACAAGTGGTAGGTGAACCAAGCGACTCTAAGGTCCCCTCGAAAGGAAGGTTTTGTATAGTTACAACTTAAATGTGGATTATTTCGACTAAGATATTCCATTCTAAGATCCGTATCCGGATAGATGAACATGAGGATCGTTCCCTTTCCCGCATGCCCAGTTACGAGTTCATCCTGACAAGCAATTTGAAATTCATTGCATCTCGTGTCATTCACAACTTTGCCCGTTTTATACAAGTGGAAAATATCCAGGCCTGATTTTTGCCAGAAGAATAGATAGGCCTTGTTGGTCCAGTCGATGTTCCAGTAGGCATTGTCACCTCCTCCAGTCACATAATAATTATTATCCAGAATCAACTCCTTCAGCGTCTCAATGTTTTTTAGGGAGTTTGGAGAAATGAGCGTGGAGGTGACAAAGGCTTGATACAAGTTGTTGAAGGTGATGATGAGAATACTGGAAACGGATAAGAGGAAGAGATTGGACAGTTTTATAGCCGATCCTCTTACTCTTCTTCTCCAGTGATGTCGATTCTGATTGGGATTTTGAATCATTTTGATTTTAGGTTTATTTTCCTTCCTCCGACTAGAACTAGAATTGGGATTATTATTATAATTGGTATTATTGGTACTTTCAAGGCTGAATCGCCTGTAAAATGAATAAGGTTGCCCTAGGAGAGCCAGCAAAATATCTGAAGAGACGATGGGGTCCCAAAGGATCAACCCAAAGCTGGTGGCCACCAGAAGAATAATTAACCAAACCATGTAGTCAAAGGGGTCGAAGAGAAAATCCCACTTGGGTTCCCGCATCCTCCTCGTCAACTCACAGAAGAGGAAGGATCTTTCCCAAGTGTAAAGTGGGTAGACAAAGGCGTCAGTTCGAAGATTGTAGTCCAGTGCGAGCTGACAGTCCCAACACATTAGCGTGTTTTTGATCGCACTATTAAAATCCGCCACGTTCTCCTGACGAAATTTCGAGTGGACGCTGAAATTCAATTTCTGCGCCATTATGTATTCGATAGGGAACATGGCGGTGAAATTGAGGATATGACTTGTATTTTCCTGGGGAGGATATCTCAAATTCCGCTCCCATTGTCCAAATCGATCCAGATAAAGATAGTCGTGACTATTCGTCATCGTCAGAGTTTGTCCATGAGCACTGTTCAAATCTCTAAACAGATCAAGATCTTTTGATGAGGAAACAGAAGTCAGTGATGGGTCAGTTGGATCAAATTGAAGACTAAAGATGATTTTGTGTAAAATATTAGGATTTTCTAGCCTAATTAAATGATGGTCGCTTGAACAGAGCGGACAAAGGATGAATAATGAATAGCCACTTTGAATTTGACTGGATTTGGCACTGACTGTCATAAATATGAGCTGAGGATGCCACAACCGCTCGTTCCAACCTAAAGCCGCCATCCCTATTTTTGAAAATGATTGCAGAATACCAGAGGCTGAATCCAAATCCGAATCCGAGTGGGATTGACCATTGAGATTTAGACAAATGAGAAATTTCCCATAGTCACTAAATTCATAACCCGTCTCAACAATTGAACTTTGAAGGAGACTCTTGACATTAGTATTTGTGTCCGTGTCGGTTTTTGTATCAGTTTTGGTAATGGTATCCGGCGGGATGAGGAGGAACAAAAGACAGTTGAAAAAACGGAGGTTGACTGTAAAACTGGACTGAGCTTTGAACAGATTTCGACCAAATTTCACTCTTGCCCTTTTCTTTTCATTTTTAAACTTGTTCTGATCCTCATTGTTGTGAATATACGTTGGTGAGTTTTGAAGATGAAGTTGAGCGACAGAATTGTCAAGATCGTCCAGATTTTTTATGTCTATGTTATTGTAGTAGTGCTTTATGTAAACGGCACAATTAAATTCACTCCACTCACTGTTGAACATGAGTCTAGTACACGTCTGGACATGTCCTTCCATATTACATCCAACATCCAACAACTAATAACTCATTATATGAAAATATAAAAAAAATTGCTGAATTAAGAATCAAATCACAAATGAACTGGGTGACAGCTGACAGTTGACAGCACCAGCACGTTTCTCTTGAGATGACAGAGATGGAGAAAATTGAGATAAATGGCACCTCAACTTTGAGCTCTCCAGACTCAAGACTCAAGACTCAAGAGCACTTGCAAAACGTGCAAAAAGTGTACAGTGTAATGAGTGAGGGGAAGGTAAATTTGCTAACTGATGACTGAAGGCTGTAAACTGAAGACAAATAGTGAACTATGGAATGTAAATAATGATTCACAATTCACGATTCACAATACACACTGCACATCTATGTGTGGAAAGTTGTTATAATTTTACTTTCTATCTATATTTTAATGTGTGTAAGTACAAGTGCTTTCCCTCTGAATAATTTAAAAGAATGTACTATCAATAGTACAAAGTACAAATGCCGAAAACGGAAATAATGAACGGCAAACATTGGAAATTGACAGTTCATGATAAAAATAAGCAAGTAAATATGTAACATCCGACATTGTACATTGTACTGTTGAAAGTTGGATCCTGAAATTGATGTTGTACCCATGAAATTTTTGTCTCAATTTTTGTGTAATTTTCTATTTGCTCAGCAAAATGCTGAGTCGTGAATCTTGAAAGGTGAAAGGTACTCCAACATTCAATATTGACAATACTTTTTCATTGTCCAAAATTAATAATATACCCGCCTCCGAAAGCTAAAAACCAAACTCCGATACACAGAATCCAGTGAACGATTCAAAATTCAGAATTCAAGGTCTCTCATCTATTATTACACATTACACTAGTATTCAGTATTCAGCATTCACTATTCAGTAATCATCTTTTGTAGCTCGTCCGTAATTCGCATACTGTACCAATATCAAGAGCTGCCAGTTGCAAGCGATTTGTTGATTGCTTTCATTTATTGTTGCAATTGAAAGGATTGTCGATTTAAGAACTGCGTTTTGCAACCTACACTCTACACGGAACAAACAAAACGTTTTTTTTTCTTAACAGGAGAAAGTCCTAAAACTTGTAGGCTACTAAAGTAAATATAGTGCATGTATATGTATAATTTATAATGTATAGTAAATATTAAATATCCATAATAAATGACAAATATGATTGTGAAAAGGTTCCAAAAACTTTCTACAGCATTTTTTCTACTTTTTGTTTTTCAAATACATTTTTCCTTTTATTTGTTATTATTGACAATCGACAATGAAAAGTTATTGCGTACAATCATCATAATAAGTTTTGTTTTAAAATAATAATAGTTAAATCAAGTATATTTTCTCACTCATTGCGATTCCAAATTCCATTCAGTCATTTTCCTTCTCTGTAGAAGTATCAAGTATCAGCGTAACTGGTTGAAAAATATTCTCCTTGATTTAGATCCGCTTTAAATCATATTCCATAGTCCATAGTAAATCATATTCCATAGTCCATGGTCCATAGTACATCATACATCATCTTCAGAGTTCAGAAGTTTTCTTGTATGATTCTACTCCATCGTCATCATTGCCGGTGGAAATATGGAAAATTTTGCGGGATTAAGTAAAAGGTATAGGAAGTTTATTTGAGGAAAATAATTAAATATTATTAGTGCTCAGTCATTATTCATTATTTTGTTATCGACCCATCCATGTCCACTATCCATACCTCTATTTATGCTGTATGAGATATACAGAAAAAAGAAAAACACAATGTACTATGTACAATGTACAACGTTTCAAAAATAGCTACTATACATGTTGTATGTATCGTGACACTGAAATGAAAAGAATCTAGCCGTAAAAAGTATAGCACGCAATGAAAAATGAAACTGAAAGGCTCACTGTTCATAGTTCACAATTTACAAGAGTTGAAAAATAAACAAGTGCATAGTATTTTTTTGTTATTCTTCTTCTTCCCTTGACAAAGAAAAGAAACTATAATGTTTATTATTTATTGGACCACAAATAGTTTGAAGAGACATTAAAAGTTAAAATAGATTATAGATTACAGTAGAGAACGGACAGAAGAAATGGAAGAGGTTTTTTTATCACTATTACAGTAGGGAGTATAAGTGTGAAACTAGCAGCGTGTTTTCCTTTCACGCCGAATTTGCGGGTGACCCCGGGAC
>JAQGBH010007887.1:0-10420 GCA_034698265.1 Sminthurinus aureus | reverse complement strand
AAACACTCACGCAACATCATTCCCACTACTTTCGAAAAATGACGAAGAAAGTATAATAGTAGGTTATTAATTAAAAACAAACAAATATTTTCAATACATATTACAGAAATGTCTCTTTTAGATGCCAGTTGAAATTCCCATGTGTTGAAACTGCAACATTCATGTAACAGATGGTCTGAAGCTTTTGTCTCAATCCAATCCAAGCTTGTCCAAATAGTCGTTTCACAAACTACAAATTCCGCTCTTTCTTCTCATCATTTCGGTTCTCAATTTCTTTCCCATTCAATCTTATTATAATTATTAATTTTTTATAATGAAGTCAACAATTAAATTTTGATGGTGTTGGCGTTGAGGCTGGGAATTGGAAATTGAGAATGCCGAGTGAGAATTGAGACCAATTTTGAAAATTGCAAGACTGGTGACAAAAAACGTTAAGAGGGTGGACGTTGCAAGTTGTGATTGGATGCTGATATTTGATATTTGATATTCAGGAAAGTTCATTTGATGCATCAAGTAGCTGAGCGCCGTTTAAAATTTTGCGTGTTGTCAACCTGTCGTCATGTCGACCGTTTCTCTGTTAGAGATGTCCCAAGAGAGAACGTCGGAGCTGGAACTGGTTTTGAGTTTTGAGACTTGAGCCTTGAGATTTTAATGTTTGATTTTCAATGTTAACAGAGATGTCGGGAAAATCGGAAATTGGCGTGCATGGAGGGGTAAAATAATTTAGGCGCATGTCTCTTTCCTCTCTCCTTCCTCCGTACTTCATAGTGACTCAAGACTCAAGACTCAATGAAAGAGAGGGAAAAGGGTTAAAGCTGGAGCTGGAGCTCGGCGGACACAAGTTGGATTGTTCTTGTCCGTTTTACACACTCCTTCGGACTTTTGATCTGATCCTTTGGCCTTTGAAGTTCTACATGAAACATGAATCTCGTCTGAGCCGGAGAAGTGAAAAACTGACCCAGTAAACTCGGCTTGTTCAGTTTGAATCACAGATTTGTATCTATTGTTCTTGTCGTTGTACTTGTTGCTGTATTGTGTTTATTTTTTGTTTGCTTTTTGCTATTTTATGCTGGGCGCCGCACAGTGCGCCGGCTGGCTGAAAACAAGCGCCTTTGAAGATAAAAATCGTCTGTCAAATTTTAAAAGATGAAATGTTTCCCATGAATCATCAATGTTGAGGGCATTTTTTGTCGTAAGTTTTAAAATTTTTAAAAATCAAATGTCGTCGCTATTAAATGAAAAAGTTTTTACTTCCCATTTGCTCTAATGCTAAAATTTTGATTTAGAATTATAAACGTCTTGCGACGACTTGCGGCAAACGGCTATGCAGGTCAAATAGGCAATAAAAAATAGATAATTTTGGAATAAAATTTGGCTGCGGATGTTGACCTCTCTGGGTCTCCAAAGTTTGGAATTAATTGCTAGACTCTGACGCCGTTTGAAAGTTTTATTCAACTTTAACCAATCGTTTTGGCACAAAAACCCATTTTTCTCGAAAGCTGTGTAAGATAAATACACAGTTTATTTACAACAAATAATCAGCATCAAATTCTAAATCGATTGACATCTTTTTCAAAGTTTTTTGAGTTTTTTATTTTTAAGAAAACGTAGAAAATTGAGACCGTTTTTGTTGAAAAACCAATAAAATACCCGGTATCCGTGAGCTGGGTTAACAAAATTTCACAAAACCAATTCTATTTAATTCTCCATGTTTTTCTACGTATATACAGTGGTTTATGTGTTCATTTTTCCTCGGATTTCTAAAGGCGCTTTTGTTGAGGTTCTGGCCCGTTAGCGGGCGCACTAAACTTCCGTTGATCTAGTAGGCTCAGTGGCTTAAAATTGTTTGTCATGTCACAGAAATAAAATTTCGTCAGTTTTATTTATTTATTAACGGTATCTAAGTTGCCCGTTGTTGCGGTCAAAATTGAGAAAACTCGATGATAAACTAAAAGTAGATGAAATTTGGTCCGGGAACAAAAATTCGAGTTGAAGAGTTGGTCTTTAACTTGGGCTAAACGAGGAGGCTGTGAAATTGGTTTCACTGTTTTTTAGATTGGCCCAAATATTACTTAAATACTCTTTTTATTGTTTGCCGGATATGCAGTAGCAAAAAAATGCTGCTACATGATAAGAAGCTTAACATAAACTAGAAAGTAAAAATAAGTACACCTTAAATTCTAGCCACAACCTAAATTTGTGCTTAATTCCTATGAGTCAGATTTGCGATCTGAGATCAAGAAGTGCCGGTACGCCGTACCGGCACCGAAAAAGGTGCCGGTACTGCGTACCGGCCCATACCGGCAGAAACTCACCACTGGTTTTGGTTCGAAAAATGAAAATGGAATGGATTAATTTAATGCATGAGAAAGTTGGACGCCGTTTGAAATTTTTTAATGTGCTTTGCACCTTTAGGACTTTTAGTATTATAGTGGTCATCGGTCTTGTGTAGTTCAAACTTATGTAAATTTTATTCAACGTTTTTGTCATGACTTGTGAGAGCAAGGGAAAATCTAAATACTAAATACCAAATGTGTTGAAAAACTTTTTAAACAAAATTCGGAGAAATTTTCATTTTTCAGTCATCCACCGCACCGTCAAATACGACTTCATCGGCTCCAGAAGTTTCATCAAACCTAAAGAAAAAACCCCAGAAATGTTTTGAATAATTTCAATAATCAAACGTTTGGATTCTCCATTGAAATAACTAAGTTTCGTTTTGCTTTTACCTCTTTCATTTGACTCACATGTTTTATCCGCTGTTGTCATTCTCTCGTCAAAGCCGACGACTACTTTTAAATTTGGCATTTGATCCGGTCCAAATCCGTAAATTCCGGAAACTGGCGTCATCAAACAATCCGCAATTCCAAAATCCCTGCCAGTTTCACTCGCGTGCAGCACAATTTTTAACAAAGTCAAATCTACAAAAACAAACAACGTTTCTACATTGCATAAGAGTTTGGTCGATAAGTAAAACTTGTTTCCTTGAAAACGGAAACGTAAAATGCAGGAAAAAATACCTTTCAAATCCTGAATCGACGCTCTGTGTGTGTTCTGATTATTTCCTCTCGCTTTGTTCTATCCAACTTGAAACTTTTCTGTTTGATTTGGTCATGGAGAGTCCGACATTTAGAATAATGCATCCCAAGGACGGCCGCATTCAAACTGTAGTTGACATGACTGGAAAAACTGACATTAAGAATCAGCTGCTTCAACCCAGGCCAAAATTTGTAAGCCATCGGAAGAGCATTTGACATTTCGGTCGTCTCGAGTGTCAGTTGGAAAATCTTGATTTGAGGAAACAGCGCTTTTAAACTTAAGAAACAAGTTGGCGGTGCAAAATTAACAAGATTTAGATGCTCAACTCGGCTAAAAGTATCACAACGGCGAAAAAAAAAATGACGGTGAAACAAAAATCTGTTGCTATGGATTTCGTAACTGAAGAAAAATTTATCTAAGTAATTAATTAGTGATTTGACAAAATGTGCAAAATTGTCCCTCGCTTCTGATGTGACCAAGAGAAGACTGGTAGAATGTCCGGATTGGTCGTAAGACTCTTGAAATAGTCAAGACGTGCTTCAAAGACGCGAGTTAGGGAGTCAATAAAATAAACCAACTCCTGCTTCACTTTATCCTAAATCCTAAATCATGTCAGCCAAAAAATCTAAGCTAAACTAGACCAAACGAAATAGAATCAATGTAATTTCGATGATTTGGCTAAATCCACAAGAAATCACGAACTTATATTGTAAACGCAAAATTCTATATTAAACGTAGTTGAACATTCGATCATTTGATTCAAGTTGGAGTAAAAACAGAGTTTATTTATTCACATTTGATTTCGTTTTATTCTATTTTCATTCCACAGCACAGCAAAGTGTTTTTAGTTTTTACATTCTTTTGTTGTTTTCATCGTATACACTGTGACTGCCAAAAAGCTTTTAGTCGCTGAGTTTTTGCATCGGATGCACGTCGTGGAGTTTGTGCCAATGACATTTCTGACACAGGTCAAAGTCCTCACAAATTGTACAGTGTAAATAATCCCCAACAATCGCATGCTCCTTGCAGCCGTCACATCACTTGCTATGGTACATTGCACTGCTAGTGATTCCTGGAAATTCCACAACATAAAGAAAATCCCTTGCGTCATGCAAAATTTTGTGCTTTTCGTCTAAAAATTTCTCTGCTCACTATTGTCGACTTTTTGCAAAAGTTTTATCTACTATACACTATATGTACTTATGTATGTGGTATGAAGATTTTGACGTTTTGACTGCAGTCTTTCTGTACTTCTTAAAATTCTCATTTTATGGGCAAAGAATCCAAAGAAAAAATGACAATCCTTTGACCGTTTACCGTTTACTGTTTACAGCTGTACACAGAAATACTTTTCTAACCAAGAAAAATCTCGACATAGGTAATGTCGGAGGTTAGAGATTAGATGTTTTTCATCTTTCCACCCTTACCTAAAATTGTAGTCCGTAGCCAAACTTTGGTCTATATCAGTCGCACCGGCATTTCCAGGGCCAAGTCCCTATAATCCCGCCTTTTTCTCGTATTAAACGGCGTGTTGAAAACAGGTGAGTCTTTTTCACTGCAAAAATAAAAATAAAATCAAACTGTTTTTTTACAAAATATAACAGGAAAAACTACATGGAATATGAAAAACAAAAAATTAGTACAAGCCATAGATCAAAGGTCAAAGTTCAAAGGTAAAAAGGTGTGGACATTACGGGTTTAAAAGTATTACTCTTTGAGAACGATGTACTGCGAAATCCCAACAATTTCCTCCGCACTGAGAATTCCTGTGGGATGAACATGCTTAAAAAACTCCTTGTGGGGCATGAGGGGGAATCGGAGCAAAAACAAAAGGTGACCCAACGCGTTTCGAATATTTTCACCAGTTGCTTCAAATTCTTGTGATTTACATTGAAATTCCGCCCAACTGATGTGACCGCAAGATAAATTTCAGAACATGACGTGACATGTGAAATAAAGTTGAGCAAACAAACAAAAAATGGATTTTTCTATGTACTCGGTGTTCTAACAAATGTAAGTAATTTTTTCTAGACAATATTATGCTATGCAAGTTGAGAGGCAAACGGACAATGTGCATTGCACGTTGTGTGTTTTACAAGTACCTGTAAACTCCAATAAATAAAGACACTTCATCCACAGCCAGTTCATCATCACTCAGAATCAGAGTTAAACTTTCAGCTGATAAGTTATTAAACGATGCGACTGCCAGGAGCACGTTGATGTTTCTAATTTGTTTATCAAATTGATCCAAAAATTGTTTAAGTTCAAAATTTATCCAAAGATAAAAGCAAAACAACTCATTAAATCTTAAAGGTCAAGATTAAAGGTCAATGGCCAAGGTCACAGGTCAAGGGTCAAAGGTCAATTAAGACATGGTACTTACTTTTTGAGAAATTTGAGAGCCATCGCTTCAAGTTTAGGTTCATTCATCAATTTTAGAGCTTCATACGCCAACACGACATTATCAACACTAATATTTTCCTCGATTGACCTTCTGCAAATGTTCTGGATTTTCGAGACATCGTATTTATTTGCCACATAAAGTAACTCAACCATTTCCGTCACCGTCAAACCCAAGTACAGCAAATCGTCCACCTTCAAATTATCCGTAAGCAACAACTGCAAAAGACAAGTAAAACATGTTCATGAATTCCTGCGGTCGTATTAAAAAAGAGCCATTGAATTCCAAGAGCAAAATCAAGGATTACCTTGAGAAATGCACGAAATATATTTTCTTCAATATCCGGCACTTTTACGACCGAGCTTTTCCAATTTTCATCAAACATGGTCTCGAATACGGGTGAGAGTGAGCGGAGGAGGAAGACGAATGCTTTGACCTTTTCTTCATCTGGGCCAGTCAAAAAGGTCACGTCACCAATTTTATCCATTTTGTCCAGCAACTCTTCACACACGGTTTTCTTTTTTTGAGCCATCCTCGTCTCGTCTCGTCTGTGGCCTTGGTTCTTGGTTTTCAGCAACAAAAGATGTACAAATTCAGACAAAATTATTTAAATGGAACTGCGTACAATAAGCAACTGCAGAATTAGATAGAATATTTTGAAAATTTTATTATTTTTGTGTTGATGTGTTGAGTGTTGAGTGTTGAGTGTGGAGTGCTCAAGTTTTAGGACTTTTGGAGCTATATTAAATATCAAGAATCAAGAACACAGTACAAATGAAAATGCCAATGTACAGAACTTCAAAACTTGTTTGAGCTTGGAAGTTGGAACCTCTTGAGATTTGACAGTTAAGAATTTGATGCTGATAACACAAAACAAATAAACAAACAAAACTCTCGTCTGCTTACGGTTTATCTGTGCAACATGAATCAAGAAAAGTGAAATACATATGAGTCAAATGAGACAAGCACAAAAAATAATCCTATTTTCAGTATTTTGTAATGCACCAGAATCCACAAACCAGAATCTTGCTGTCGTAATTTTTACACCGAAAATTTCCTGCAGTTGTAAAACAGTTGTATACTTCTACGCAAATAATGGAAACAAAACTCTAAGAGTGGAGGAAAGAGGGAAAAAATGGGGAGAAACTACTATACATTTGAAATGTCAAAATAACAATGTTTCATGTCAATTTATTATTTACGATTGAAATGCAATGAACTGAAGGATTTATTCTTAAGTCAAAAGGTAAGAGACTTTGAGATTTAAAAAGAGTTGTGAGTAAGAATCAAAGTATCTTTAAAAAAATATGTACACGTTTGCGCATTTTAGCTTTGAGCATGATAGACTTTGTGCACTCCCTTATTTTTTCTGTGTTATTTGACTGCTGATGCTGATGACGTTGCCTGCTTTCATCATTTATCTCGTGTGTTTGAACTAGAGCAGTTCCATCTCACAACCAGCTAAAAACCTGAACACAAAATACAATTTTACATGAAATTCAAAGCAAATCTGCTTAGCGGTCGATGGTCAATTGCGACCTTATCGGCTCAAGTAACTTCTCGGCGTCTGAAATACAAAACGCATAATCCATATTGAAAAAACCAGTTTTCAGGTACACTTGACACTTGACTCAAGTGTCAAGTGTCAAAAGAGCAAAGAATTCTAAAAGTTTTAATATAAAATCAGTACTCACATTTTCTATCCGCTGTTGTCATTCTCTCGTCAAAGCCGACGATCACTTTTAAATTTGGCATTTGATCCGGTCCAAATCCATAGGTTCCGGAAACTGGCGTCATCAAACAGTCCGCAATTCCAAAATCTCTGGCAGATTCTCTCACGTTCAGCACAATTTTCAACAGGGTCAAATCTGCGTAAAAACCAAGTTTCAACATCAATTTCCAAATCAGATTAAATAAACTGGAGAAAAATAAATAAAATATATTTTCTTTGAGCTGAAAACGAACGGGGAATGAAAAATGGAGGGAAATTAAAATACCTTTCAAATCCCGAACCGAGGATTTCATCCTGTGTTTTGTGACGATTTCCTCTCGGTTGGTTCTATCCATTTTGAAACCCGTTTTGGAATTTGTCTGTTTAATTTGCTTGTGGAGGATCCGACACTTTGATTCAGACATCCCGGTGAAGGCTGAATCCAAATTGTAATTATTATTCACATGACCCGAAAATTTGACATTTAGAATCAGTTGTTTCAACCCAGACCAAAATTTGTAAACCAGCGGCAAAGCATTTGACATTTCAACCGTCTCGAGCGTCAGTTGAAAAACGGCGATTCGAGGGAAAAGCATCTGTAATTTTTTGAAGCAAGTTGGCGGGGCGAAATTAAAAAGATTTAGCCGCTCAACTCGGCTAAAAGTGCCACAACGGCGGAACACATCTGGCGGGAAATGAGTGCGAAATATCGTTTCTGATTTTCTGTCATCCCCTTTCAAAAATTTGCCACTCCTCTCATTCAGCCCGATCTCGACTGTTTTCAACTGTGGAAATTTCTCCTTGAGATCAAATTCTGGCGGAAAATAGCCAAACAGCGAGCTATTTCCAAAAGCGCGAACGTCCATGTCGAATTGAAGTTTGTGAAGATTTTCTAGTCGAGGGAAATTTGGCATTTGATACGGCTCGATTTTAAGAATCTTGACTTGGTTTTTAATCGAGTTGAGAAGTTGTGACCATTTTTCCACACAAATTTCTCGCATGGCAGAATCTCGGATAAAATATGTACGAGCATCAACGACCTCTAGCGGCGGATTTAAGTGACACAGATTTAAAATGTCGGCGAGGAAATTCTTTTGGCGGTCATGGAAACTGGATGACGCCTCATCATAAATGTTTCGAATTATTATGACTTCTTTGACAAAATCTATGGAAATTACGTTGGTGCCATCTTGATCTTGTTTTTGACACCAGGGTGTTAAATTTGAATTCGAATTTCCTGCCCTTTTAAAATGTGTCTCAATTTCAGAGAGACTGTCCAAAGGAACTCCGTACAAGTTTTCTAGGGTTGGGGCGTTCAAAAGCAGTTGAATAATCAAAGGCGTGGCGATTCGAAATCTGGTCGTAATCAGTCGAATTATTTTAAGCTTCTCCAGTTTTTTCTCACGCATGTTTTTCAGTGGCTGATCCATGTTTTTGAGCATTCCGTCGTTAATCGCCAAATACTCGAGATTCGGAAGCTTGTCGAGAATGAAGTTGAGCAGTTGAGAGGCGCTGACCTCGTCAAAAGAAAAGAGACGACGACCGAATGAAAAATGAGTGACAAATTTTCCAAATTGCTTGAAAAAACCCGAAAATTTACTTGAAAAAATATCAAAATCACGAACATCGAGCCACAGACGAAATCCAGATCCAGATTTTTTGCTCAAGGTCTCGAACGTTTTTTCCACTTGTTTTAATTTCTCGTATTTGATTTTGGGCTCTTCCAGTTGTTTCTGCTGTTTGACATGAAGAAGTTTGTCTCGTTGATATTCTTGATCGTCGTAAAATCGGATGAGAAATTTCGGGACAGTCGAATGATCCGAGTCGTACCAAAAATCTCTAGCGTGAGCACAATTTTCCATTTCCCAATTATTCGTGAATCCGTAATTAATTCTGTGGATTTCTGGAACATTCAAAACGGATTCAATTGAAATGGAACTGGAACTTGGTTTTTGTCTCATTTCGTCTCTGCTGGTTTTTGAGGAAGCGGCAGTTGAAGTTGAAGCTCTGGAAAATGTTCTGCTTCGTTTTTTCAGCGGTTCTTTTGTTTCTGGTGCTTCATTTTCAAATGTAGTCGCTGGAGTTGGTTCCAAATTTTCTCGTTGTCGCTTCAACGGGAGTGAAATGGATTTTTCAAATCTGTTTTCAGATTTTTGTGGCGTCTTGATATTTTCACTATCAACTCGAGACGATTTTGATTTTGCTTTTGAAAGGGATTTACTTTGCTCTTCCATGTTTTTGTTGCCCGTAGGAGACCGGAATGTGAATTGCAAATGAGAAGAATTGTGAATTTTTTTAGTCTCGGATTGCTCTAAAGCAGCTGACGACGTTGATGCTGAATTTAATTTTTCCACTTCTGGGGAATTTTGTGGTTGATTTCTCAAATAAATAAGCTGGTTTAATTTCTGAATTTCCGTTTCTTTGTCTTGTAAAAGAAATTCTAGTGTTGAAATTTCTTTGCTATTTTCCTCAAGTTTTGACTCAATTTTTATGTTTTTCCTCGTCATCTCTTCAAGTTGTCGCTCCAAAATTGATGTTGAAATTTGTTCAAGCTCCAAAGACAACTCGGCTCTCTGTTTCTCGTCTCTCAGCTGAAACATCAACAATCAACAATCAACAGAATTTGGAGAAAATACACAAAATTGAAATAAAATGAAATATTTTTAAATCCTACAGAAAAGTAAACATTCTTTAAAAGTCGGAATTAATTATTTTCCAACCTGTGAATTTTCCTGGCTCAACTCTGAATTTTTAGTTTGACTGTGTTCAAGTCCGTTTTTCAGAGTTTGAATTTCAGTTTGTGAAGACTCCGCCACAGTTGCTAATTTCATTCGTAGTGACCTCAATAAATTCATTTTTGCCTCTTGAACCGTTCGTACAAAAACCCTGATTTTGTCTTTATCTGAATCATGATCTTCATCTGGATCTGAATTTTCCAACATGGAATTCGCTGCAGCCCAAGACTTAAAAATGTTTTCCTGGTCCATTCTTTTGGCTCTTGACTCTTGATTTTAAAGGCACATTCACCTTCAATTTGTTGGCACAAGAACTCTTAATGTGAAAAACAGAGAAACAGGATAAAATAAAATTTGAATAACACTTTTTTCCTTTTTTGGTTTATTTTTTAGTTGTGTTCTCTCTTGTCTGGATATTGAACATTGAATATTGAATATAAAGCCAAGTGGATATATGTGACTGGTGAATCGGGAAAGCGGGAAAAGCGGAACTGTTGCGATGGAAATGTGCAACAACCAGATATATTAATGTAC
>JAQGBH010007886.1:0-10420 GCA_034698265.1 Sminthurinus aureus | reverse complement strand
TTTTTTACATAAAAAGGAACGATATGACGGGGTGCTGACTTAAATTTTCTCAAAACATGTTTTTTTGAGGAACTCTAATGGGCATTGAGCGTTGAGAATGGAGAGTAGAGAATAGGGAATAGAGAATAGAGAATGGAGGTTAGAGGAGTGAGTCCAATTTCCCTCATTAACTCTAACTTTAATAGGGGAATAATTTGTATGCATTTGCCATTTGCTATTTGCTGCCCTCAGCTCGGTTCATTCTTCTCCATTCTTCTCCATTCTGCTCCATTCCATTTTGTTGGGGAATGTTAAAAGTTGCAATTATGTAGGGATGTAGGACAAAGGACGGACTATTTAGCCAGCAAGAAGAGAAGAGAAGAGAACAGTTTAGTGGCCGAGTAGTTAAAACAAAGCCTGCTTACTGCTTACACCACACAATGTACATGTGGCAATGCATCTGGAATCGGAGAGAGGATGGGTGAAATGGCCAGTTCCACTTACTCGCTACTCGTTATTCCTTACTTGACTCTGATGTCTTGTGCCTTGTGCCTTGTGTGTGGTCATTGTCATTCCCATTCCCATCCCCAGCTTCATGCAAGGACAGAGTATTATGAAAATGTCCCTTAAAAAGTCCTTACGACCATAGAAACTGTAGAAACTGTACAAACTGTAGAAACTGTAGAAGCCATATAGGTTTATTTTATGACAGTATCCAACCACCAACCACCAACCAGCTAAATAAATGACAACCAGAACCAGAACTAGAACTAGAGAAACAGCAGTGACATTAAATATGTATGGATTAAAACTGAAAACTGCGGACAAAGTGGAGCTGACTGCAGTTGACTCGAGTCGAGTGTCGAGTGTCTAGTGTCTAGAGTATTCCCAAAATATAGTATAAATAAATGGAGGAATGAATTCATAGGGATTTGGACCATTTTTTCAATGGTCGTCCTCTTCTTCTTCTTTCGTCTCTGGACTCTGGATGAAATGACTTTTGTCCTATTCTCATAAACTGTCATTTCATTTCATCCTCCTTAAAATCTACATTTAGATTTTACAACAGACAGCAGACGAAGATGGGAGATGGAGATGGACTATGGAGCTGTGGAGCTGTAGACTGCGCAAACTTGTCATGTAAAATGTGAAAAAATGTACAAAATGTAGTATCTAGAATTCAGTATAGAGTCTAGAAAAGCCGACCGCAACGTCAATAGGGAGTGCAGTGAGGGTAATATTGTACTATTGTATGGGTAGTGGGTAGTGCGGTAAAAAAGAGAGACAAATCCTCCTTTTACAGTTTACAGCGAATGGTGAATGTCGTAAGGACCAAGTAGATGAGGACGCAAATGGGCTATTGAATGACTTTCTCTTTTCCGACAGACTCGAGACTCGAGTCTTCAGTCTGCAGTCTGTAGTCTAGAATTTAGAATCTAGAATCTAGAGTCTAGAGCCTAGAGACTTGCGAATTGAGAATTGAGCTGCTTCTTTACTACAACTGCTGCTGCTGTTGCTGAGGAAGCATTTGCATGACTCTGTGTATTAGCCATAACATTTTTCTTTGTAGGTACTTTGTACAGTGTACAGTGTACAGTGTACAGTGTCTCAAGTCTCCAGCCTCTAGACTCTAGACTGCGGACGTTACTTTAATGTTATTTCTCTCGAGTCTTTTCCCCTTCTCCGTCTCTTTCTTTTATTTTACCTCCACTCCATTTCACTCCACTCCACTTCATTTCACTTCCCTATTCCTCCAGTCCTTTTACACTCGTACAAAAGTAGAGTCCGCTCCTTTCCCCCTTTCTAGTTTTCTTTCTGTTCCTGTTCCTGTTTGTATTTGTATCCACTCTTTGATGTTAACATTGCCATTTTGAACTCGGGAAATGGATCCCACACTCATGGCTAAATTACCTGGGAATTCTTCCCTCCTCACTCACTCACTCACTCACTCACTCACTCACTCACTCACTCGCCAATAAACACTAAACCAACCAAGGACAAGAGCCAGCTCAATCCACTTCCTTCCGCCTTCTACTTCTTCCTTCATTTTATTTTACCCTCGCCGAATCTCTGTACGATGGACAATGGGCGATGGACAACGTAAGACGCAAAAGAAAAGTCGTACAAAATAAGAAATGACAATTACTCCAAGTGCCAAATGATGGTCATCAACTCATTTTCTACTGCCTCAACTTATTAGTCTCCATTATTTTTTACAACAGTCATCATCATCATCGTCAACATTTTCTTCTTGTTTTGTATTTTGTATTTTGTACTACCCGTCCGTTAATTTTGGACTGGGGTGAAATATGAGAAGTGCTATTCCGTTCTCAATTGCCAATTGTCCATTTTACATTGTACATTGTACATTGTAGCTGAAGATTGGAGAGGTGTGATTAAAAATGGAAAAATGTAAAAGTGTGTGCTCACCCGGAGAATTTTTTGACATTTCGGATGGCAAAGGAAGAGAATCGATTAAGTCTTTCACCGATGCTCTGGAACATGACCAAACCCAGAGGAATCCCGATAGCGGCATAGCACATTGTGAACAGTTTCCCTCCGACCGTCACCGGAGTACTGTGGCCATAACCTAAAACACATAAAAAAATCACAAACAAAAATTAAGTACGACAACTAACAATTTTCATTTCCATGGATACACAATACATAATACACATTCAACATTCAAATCATTGATATTGAAATCAACTCAAACACTACAAATTTTTTCATCCGGGATAAAACGGCGGTTGTGCATCTGGTTCTTTAATTATCATTGTACAACATCCTGCAGTAAAATCAAGTGAATCAAGATGAAAAGTTGGATGATTAAAATTGAAAATCTGGATCTGGATCTGGATCTGGGATTTGATGTAGCATTTTAATTAACAGAAAAAGTGTAGGTATGAAAAAAAGGCAGGGAAAATTAATCAAGGGAGTGTGCGTCAGCATTCCATGTAAAATGTAAAATGTACTGATCTGATCATTTTGTAGTTTCCCCTTTGCTTTCCCCACTGCTATACTCAACTACTCAACTCGCAAAAATTAACGAATGACTCACCACTCGCACTCACCAGTTTACAAGTATTTTTTGTAGAATGGCATAGTGTGTAGAGTGTAGTCGAAGAGGAAAAATAGCCAGAACTCAGCATTCTGAGCTGTAGATTGTACACAACAAATGACAAAGATAAATAACACATGTTGCGAATGTACAAAATACAAAATTGGGATAAGGCTGAATCCAGAATTCGGAGAAGATGAGAGAGAGGGAAATATCAAATATCATAATGAAAAGTTTGCTGAAACAATTAATCTTGACCGTTTAGCTGGAATTCGCAATTAGACTGATCTAAACTAAACTAAACTAAAGTAACAAAGGGAACGTGGACTGAAAATACTGAAAATACTGCAGACTGATGATTCCAAACTCTAAACTCCAAACACGTATCTCTCCAAAGATCACGTACTTTTGCTCTTTTTTCTAATTTCTAATAAGTAATGATGGAACATGGTCAAAAGTCGAAAGTCAAAAGTCAAGAGTCGAGAAATTCTTTATTATTTTCTTTACTTTTTCGTGTATTCAGTATTCAGATTCAGATAATTTACGAGAGTTTTTCCCAATTGTATTACTTTTTTCATCCTGTCAAGGATCCAGGATCCTCCAAGAACCAAACACAAACACCAAACCTTCCAAGAAAGCTGCTGGACATTACTGATATTTGTTATTAGTATTTATTTAGTTATAAGCTAATTGTCCATTTTTTTGTTGGATTCCCTTTGGTTTTTGTTTCATCCTCCTAGTTCCTAGTTCCTAGTTGTCGGTTTCTTGTTTCTATCCGCATCCGCATCGGCATTCAGCAGTCAATCGGCAGAGCACCAAATTGAATTATTAGTAATATAGTAGTAACGTTCATATTATAGTGATTATGTTCTGCTTTCTTGACTCAACACTCAACTCTCAATTGTGTATTATTATTATAACTTTGGATATGCTTCAGGCACCAACTACCAACTACCAACTATCAACTACCAGCTTCAAGCTTCCATAAGATCTTCGTACCACATAACGTACCACCAGCAGAAAATACAACAACATTTCTACAGTCCAGTCTCATGTCTGAATAAAAGGACAAGCAAATCGGAATCTGAATGAAACAAGGAAAAGAAAAATGATACATTTTAAAACGAATAAACTAAACAACTAAACAGCGCAGTTTTATAGAATCCACTTTGATTTTTCATCTTTTATGATTCATTAAACGGAGCTGTACATTGTACATAGAAGGGGGAAAAATTTATTTAATTTATTAATATTATTTAATATATTAGCCACGAGAGATGCGAGAGATGCGAGAGGATGGGAAAATTTTGTCACAATTTCAAGATATGAATTATTGAAATTGAAAGTTGGAAAGAGAAGGAGAATGAGAAGAGGAAAGATTTGATAAATGGACCGAGGGATGGATGACTACACATGTTACAATATTTAGTTGAACGAGTAAAGTTCAATCACACGACACACGACACAATCCAACCTCCAGCTTCATTCAGCATGTACAATGTACACTGTATGCATCATCTTGTTCTGCGCCTAAACTTTGCATTTGAATTTAAATTTTAAAGCTCCAGCCTGCACTACATTTGATACTTGATACTTGTTACATTATCCACCATTATATAATATTCCTCCTTGTTATTATTATGCATGCTTATGAGTTGAGTCTAGACTTTAGATTCCAGGTCCTGACTTTACATAACATTTGTTAGGTTGCACTACAAAGTACATGTGAAATTGTGGTTATGCTTGTGAATAAATTAGGAGTAGAAACGGAGCTAAACTGAGCTGAGCTGAGAAACTCCCGCTGTTTCTTCATCTATTATTTTTCTCTCGAGTCTCGAGTCTTGAGTCTTGAGCCTAGAGTCTAGAATCTTGAGCTCTTGAATTTCGCTACATTTTCTCGTTGCACAAAGTACAAAGTACAAAGTAAAAAGCGTAGAGTGTAGAGTGTAGAGGGTAGAATGTAGAATGGATGCGGAAAGGGTTCAATGGGTTTTATGACATTGTATTCTATTGTGTTCTATTGTGAGTTGTGAAAGTGAGCAGGAGCAACGATGATAATGATAATAATAATGATAATCATGTGGAGCAAGTAACCCAAAGAAGACTAGCACAAGAGCTCCAGCATCTAGAATCCAGCATTTAAAACTGGAGAGAAAAGGAAACCATTCAACGTGAATGATGAACTCTGCTTTGTACACTGCTCATTGCTCATTCTCCATTCTTCATCCTCCTCCTCAATTTGCATAAAAATATACAGTACATTTATCCACATCCTCTGCTACTTTACTCTCTGCTCTATATATATATATATATATGGGAAAAAACGAAAACGAAAATGAAACCGAAACCAAAACGAGATCATGAATACAGAACACAGCTTAGAACTTAAACTTTTAATAATACAGCCAATAAAGTCAAAAATCCTCACTTTGTGGCAATTTTTTGTCGCCGTGAAGGCAGAAATTCTTGAGGCTCTGGAACCGTCACTCACCATTGTTAGAACATGTCCACCTGTTTAATACATGTAAACAGTCTCAAGGACCAAACGAAATTCTATTGTTTAATACAGTTTTTCAGTGGTGCAGCTAGATGCTAGATGGCGGCACCACTCAGTTAAAAATGTGTCCGCTAGAGGGCACGACGATTCCAAATTCCAATACTCAGCTTTGCTTCCGTACAACGACCACACTACACACTACACACTACACATAACAAATGGACAGTGGACACGATGTGCAATTTGTCATCTCAATTCTAATTCAAATTGTGAATCCTCCGCTGTTTAAAATGTAAACTTGGAAAATCACAACCTCCTGTGATAATAGCATGTAAATTAGCTTTTAATACGGTGGATAGAGAAATAATCGTAATACTATTTATTATTTATTATGCAAGGAGCAACGAGGACTTTTCTTTCTCCTTTTCCTTTAACTTTAGCCCTTTTTCCACCGCTTGTCCACGACTTTTCAACCCTGGAAAAATCAAGTCGTCCTAGCAAAATATTTCCTATTTCCAACTGCCAACTTGCAACTTGCACCGAAATCAAATATCAAATCACCATCTAAAACATACAAACTTGGTGAGCTTTTAGATCTCAGTGGAGCTTTAAAATCTAAACTCTAAACTCTAAACTCAAAACTCGAAACTCTAAATTGTAAAGTGTAATAAACTGTGAGCTCGGAAAAATATAAGAGTACTTCCATCTGCTACTCCACTGTTCACCGTTCACCGTTCACTGTTCACTGTTCACTGTTACGACTTAACAATTCATGTATTAAATATGACTGATACGTAATAGGTCTAAAAGTAGAATAGAATAAAATACAATAGCGGAAAATGGCTATAATAAAATAGATATATTTTGGTTGGGGATTGGGCGACGGTGAATAGGCTTGAGAAAAACAGAGATTAAAGACGCGGATTTTGAATGAGAATTGCGAACCGTATGATATGATTTGGTTCTGTATTTGAGATTCTACATTCTACATTCTACATTGTGCACAGAACCTGCGTTCCAAATTCCAAAGTTGAGATGTGTAGCGTGGAGCAGACGGAGAAATTCCCATTAATTTTAAAGTCAAATCCAAAGGATGGTCTTTAATTCTCTTGTGAATTCTGAATTCTGATTTCAAAACTATAGCCAAATTGTCCCACGCTCTAGAATCTCGAGACTCGAGACTCGAGTTGATTCAAATGCTAAAAGAGGAAAAAGGGCTTGAAACACAGAAATCATGTGAATTTTCAGTGTCAATAGTAAAAACTAAAAAAATTCAGACTTGCGAAATACTAAGTTTGAAATGCGAAATACAAAGATAAAAAGAATCTGGGAATCTAGAATCTAGAATCTAAAGCGCATAAAATCAGTCTCAAGTCTACTATTTTTTTCTGTATAGTCTTTAGTGATTAAAAATTAATGTAAAAATGTTACAACTGAGACGCGGGCATTTGTGAATATCATTCATTTGTAATTAGTATTTAGTCATGATTCATAATTCGTAATTCAAAATTCACCTACAAAACTTGCTCGTATTCGGTTTAATGCAAATTTGATACTTGATATTATATTTGATATGGAAATGTTAATTAACTTGCTCCGGTCTGTGTAAACTGTAAACATGCGGATAATTGTTATTATTAACATGTGAGCATTGAGCATTGAGCATTTACAGTTTACACACATCTCCTCCGTTTGTTTTCCAACAAATCCAAAGGGAAATTTGGATCCGGATTTTATGTAATTAAAACTGAATATTGAATAGTGAATGGTGAATACTGCTCAAGTGGCGTGTGTACATTGTCCATTGTACATATTCCCCAGCCCGCACAAGCATACACAGTACACAGGCATGTGTGCTCACAAGGAGAGATTGAAATATTTAAAGGAAGTGTGTTTAATAATTCATGTGAGCAAACTCAAGACTCAAGACCAAAGACTGAATACTGAAGACTGTACACATTGCAGAACAAAGAGAATTCTTGCTGAATCCTCAATCAAATCCCTCGAGATTTCTTCACATTACATATTCCATTTTCCATTTCATATGTCCCATACTCCTCTGATTCAATGCTCAGTTTTCCACGCTCCACGCTCCAAAGTTGCACAGCATCCCACTTTTACTTTTTGTCCCGTTGCATCTTGTCCACAGAGAAATGGAAAGTGAAAAATGTCCAATGTACAATTTACAATTTACAGGCTTGTGGATGAAAGCTGAGTATTGAGTGTTGAGTCATCGCCAATGGAAATGCTGGTAAATGAAAATGAAAATCGGTCAGGGCTGGATTGAATCTGAATCTAGATTTCCATTTCCATCGCATTCACATTACCATTCTCAGCCTTTCACTCCAGTGTAAAAAATAAACATGGAGGAAATTGGATAAATGAGAGAAATTGAAAATGTTTTGTGCTTTGTGGATTTTGGGTTTTGGGTTGTTTGCTCGTTTTTTATGGCGGTGGATGGATTTTCTGGTCGTGAAATGTATCATATCCATTATCCATTATCCCTGTAGAATGTATACTGTACAATGTACAAAGTGCACAATGCCGATGAGAGTTTGTAGTTTGTAGTTTGTAGTTGATTTGACGGCCACAATTTAACATGTGCAAATATGGAAAGATGTGGAACAAGTTTTGGCGGAGAAGGGACGAGCGATGTTCATCCTGATTGTGATTGCTGTGACTGTGAAGGTAATCGTGAGCGTAAGCGTTAGCGTAAACGGAGAGGATAATAATAATACACATGAGCATCCGGATTGTGTATTTATCTTATGTTGTGTTCTGTTCTGTTCTGTTTGGTTTGGTTTGGCTGGTGAAAGTGAACATGAGAAAGCTGGGGATAAAATGTAGAATGTAGAACGTAGACAGTGACAGTAATTTGTCATTTTGTCTTGTGTGTAGAATGTAGAATGTAGAGTGTAGAGTGTAGAGTGTAGAAAATGGAGGAGCGGACATGTGACAGGTAATATTAAAGGGATTAAGTAATGGATACAAATATTGAAGCATCCAAGCTCCACCATATTTTTGAAATTAATCAAAGTGATGGCGGACCAAGGACGAAGAGCGGAGAACGGAGAATGGCGGATGGTGAATGGTGGATTTTGGATTGTGAATTGTGGATGGCTAATGGATAACGGATAACAGACGATAGATAGGGAGATAGAGAGATGCTTATTCATAGACATAGAAAAATCCTGTTTCTATCCAAATTATGCATAGATTCTAGATCCTAGATTCTACGTTCGAGCTTGTACAATGCAGATTGTAAATTGTGCATTTAATATTCCACATGGATCCGCATACACAGAATACACAATACACAGCACGGCTCATAAGTACTAGGCGATTTGCCCTCGTCTCGCATCGCTCCTTCATCAAACTGTCACCCATCATACGTCATACATCATACATCCTACTGTCTACTGTCTACTGTAACTCAACTACCTTTGAAATTCAAAGTTTCAAGTTTGAAATTTGAAACCTCACCCCAAAAAATTTTCTCCCCACTTTTGCAGAGAAAAGTCTGAAGCCCAGAGCTTCAAATTTTAAAAATAGAATAAAAGATGCAGTTTTATCATTGCAGTAATTTAATGTATCATTTATAATTTGTACCATGGTCAATTATTGTCATCTACATTCTATATTATATTGATTGAATGTCAAATAATCATTTGAATTTTGAATCCATCCAAAGTTCAAGCAACGTGACTTGAATGACGATTCGCGGTAAATTCAAATTCAAATATTCAAATATTCAAAATATATGGAAAGATGAAAGACAAAAGATGAAGATTTTATAAGTTGACAATGGACTGAGGAAAATTGAAAATCAAAATATTCTGATGAGATTTAATCTTTGAAATGTGGACTGCATGAAGAATGAGGAATGAGGACAGACTAAATTAAACTACAAACTACGGACGATCCCCGTCACGTTCATTAATAATAGTATTATTAATGAACAGAGCTCTCAAGCACAACAACAATAATTCAGTGGCTCATATTTTAGAAGTAAACTTAAATGAAAAGAAGAAGATTTTTCGTGGAGCTTTAAGATGGTGCGAGAAAAACAAGATGCAACTGAAAGCTGATAATTTAGTCATGAGCCACAATACTAAAGATTTTGTATCTTTTTGGCAACAAGTTAAACAGCAGGAAAAAGTACCAAAAGTCATTTCAGCTACCGTAGAAGACGCAGACACTCCAGAAAAAATAGCAGATTTTTGGAAAGGCCATTTTCAAGACCAATTCAGTGACAAGACTTTAAATTTGGATAACTGTAAAAAAATGATTGAGGACTACAGAATACAAAATAATACTACAGAATTTATTCCATTTGAATCTTGGCAACTAGACGTTGTAATACAAAATCTTAAGAATGGAAAATCCGTTGGCAAGGATGGAATGAAATCCGAAAACTTGAAATTCGCGCACTGTTCAGTGGTGGATTTTCTCACAGATTTTTTTAATGTCATGATTCAACACAATGCTATCCCAACTGAATTAATGACGGTTATCCTATCACCAATGATCAAGAAAAAAGGGTTGGATGCTAAAAATAAAAATAATTATAGACCCATCGCACTCGCCACTCTGTTGTCAAAGATCTTAGAAAAACTAATTCTATATAATTGTTGTAATTTCCTTACTACAAATAGTAATCAATTTGGATTCAAGAGAGGACACGGTTGTGAGCAAGGGATCTTTGTGCTCCGGCAATTAATCTCTTTCTGTAACAGAAAGGAAATTCCACTGTATGTCTGTTTTCTCGACGCTTCTAAAGCCTTTGATTGTGTCCAGTATCTCCCTCTTTTGGAAAAACTCATGGAGCGGAAATTTCCTCTTCAACTTGTGGAACTCTTTTTATCATGGTTCACTTTGCAGCG
>JAQGBH010007885.1:0-10420 GCA_034698265.1 Sminthurinus aureus | reverse complement strand
ATGCTGCCTCAATGGAAAATCCAAAATGGCCTTTTCCCATGCTGCCTCACAATGCTGCCTCAATGGAAAATCCAAAACGGCCTTTTCCTATGCTGCCTTACAATGCTGTCTCAATGGAAAACCCAAAATGGCGTTTACCCATGCTGCCACATTAATATAAGTATGAGTAATAAGCAGTTTTGCTTATATTGTGAGGATTATATCTTATTCTTAATCTAGTTAGTTTATCATACCCCCTCATAAAATCCGTATCCGATGGCGAGGGGGTCTCCGTCAGGTTCTAGAGAAATGGATTTTACTCTGACTAATATAAATGGCTTACAATAATCGGGAAAAAAACCAGCATACCGAAAAGAAAATGTAATACGCAACCAGTCACACAAAGAATGCAAAAACAGCTTTGAGCTGAATTGATACAAACCGAAAATTCTTTTCTGGATTACAAGAAAACTAAAGATATCTGAGCCATCGAATACGGATTTGTTGAGGTGTTTTATTGCCCGTCATATGACGGGAGTGTTTTACTTGTACTTCTATAAAATCACTGCTACATTTAATAGAGAAATTATTTGGTTGAACTAATAACTTTGAACGATTTCATATCATTGGTTGTCTCCTAGAAATGGATTTTGTTTTACAGTAGAATATGGAATAAACGCTACACACTTCATGAAGATTAGTCAAAAACATAATGCACATTGCCTTCCTAAACGAGTTTACATTGCATCCTTACTAGAAAAGTAACGACAGACGAAAACTGTTCTCTAAAAACAGTTTTTATTTATTTAAATATAACTATGTCAAACGATTTGCTTTTAATTGTCATTGAAGGCCAAATTGAATCCCTTTACGCAGATTTTTCCATATATTTGCACAAGAACTTCACACCTTCCCTGGAACATTTTACTTGGATGCAACAAAGGAAAAACGCGATGAAATTGAGGCAGCATAGCAAACATTGCTTGTTGGATTTTAAATGGAGGCAGCATGGGCAAAAGCCATTTTGGATTTTCCACTGAGGCAGCATTGGGAGGCAGCATAGTAAAAGGCCATTTTGGATTTTTCATTGAGGCAGCATTGGGAGGCAGCATAGGAAAAGGCCATTTTGGATTTTCTATTGAGGCAGCATTGTCAGGCAGCATGGGAAAAGGCCATTTTGGATTTTCTATTGAGGCAGCATTGTCAGGCAGCATGGGAAAAGGCCATTTTGGATTTGCTATTGAGGCAGCATTGTGAGGCAGCATAGGAAAAGGCCATTTTGGATTTGCTATTGAGGCAGCATAGGAAAAGGCCATTTTGGATTTTATATTGAGGCAGCATTGGGAGGCAGCATAAGAAAAGGCCATTTTGGATTTTCTACTGAGGCAGCATTGGGAGGCAGCATAAGAAAAGCCGTCTGAGAATTTTTGCATTGAGGCAGCATAGGAGACTTGCTCGGAGAAAGTTTCCATTGAGGCAGCATGTGTGCGTGATCGAGTAGGTTATAGCCTGGCGAAACTTTTTAGTGGAGGCAGTATTGGGAGGCAGCATAGGCTTTTAACATTGAGGCAGCATTGGGAGGCAGCATTGACCAACTCAACCTTACTTCAACCACTATCCACTTGATGGCGCCACTAATTATTTCAAAATTGTCCGCTTGGTGGCGCCACTAATTATTTCAAAATTATCCGCTTGGTGGCGCCACTAATTATTTCAAAATTGTCCGCTTGGTGGCGCCACTAATAAGTTCAAAAATTATCCACTTGATGGCGCCACGACTTAAATCAGACGCATAAAAATTGTGGGCTGCGGCGCGGAGGTGGATGTGACCTTTATTTTGCTTTAATGTTTCAAGTTTCAGGTTGCGAATGTTTAGTTGCTGATCTGATGTTCTGGTTTCTCCGTTTGCTGATGTCTGTTCCCAATATTTCTGCATTTAATTTAATTTCGTTTCATTTGTTTGGCCCAGTGAACTGATTTTCTCTTCACTTGAAGTTTCAAGTTGGAAAATGGGATAGGAATTGGAATTGGAATAGAAATGTTGGTTTGATATTTACAGTTTCAATTTCAATTTCAAGAGTCAAGTTGTTGTTTCTTTAATTCTTTTGATTTGGTTTGGTTTAGTTTTCCGCTGGGTTGTTCATTTCATGTTACATTTATCTCTTTGGTTATTTGTTCCTCGTGGTTTCCTTTCACTCCGTTCACTTTCCCCGTTATCTACAATTCTATACATTGCGGACTTTCTCCTTTCTCCATTCTCCATGCCGGATATTCCATATTCCATGTTCCACATTCTCGCTGGAGATTGTGCTTTGTCCTCCGCTGTACTCATGCATAGACATGTGTGTGTGGTAATTTCCTTTTGGCTGGTTAACAATTCTATCTTGAGTCGAAAGTCGAGAGTGGAGAGTGGAGCGTGGAGGTTTGTACTTGTGTGTTGTGGGTTTTGGTGTTGGTGTGCTGTTTGTGGTTGGTTGCTGGTGGAAGATTCTCGGTAGATTGTACAATGGAGAATGTTCTACTGTCAATGACAATGTGTGTAAGTAAAGTGCACTCCAATTCTGCATACACGTCTACTACTCAGAACTCAGGTTCTAGAATCTAGAATTTGGAATACAATAGAGTGCGAGAGAATTGAATATGTGGATGGAAATTCATGTGTAGATACTTTTGAGCTTTGAGTGTGTGTGAGCATTGAGTATTGAGCATTGAGCATTGAGCATATGTACGTGGAGATTTTCTACTTTCCACTCGACTGGAGTTCTCATTTCTGTTTTGTGTTTTCTGTTCCATGTTGAATATGGTGAGATGTTTGTGTATTTGTATTTGTGTTTGTGTTTGTGTTTGTATTTTGCACTTGTGTGTAGATAGTGGATATAGATGCATATGTTGTTATTTGTGTTTGTTGTTGTGTATTTGGTACTTAGTTTCGATTTCATTTTCCTATTCCCTTTCGATTCCGTCCCACTTTGAATAATGAATGAGTTGGAGGAGACTGGAGAAAAGAGACTGGAGACTGGAGACTGGAGAATGGGACGAAAGAGTGATGAATGATTATCCAGTTTCCGACAAACAAACAGATGGGAATTCACTCAATTGCTCTTTACGTTCACACAAAACAAAACAGAGACAAAGACAAAGAGGAGCTAATGTAAATGTAAACTGTAGAATGTAGAATGTCGAATGGAGAATGTGGAGTGTAGAGTGTAGAGTGAGTGAAATAATGTGAAATGTGAAGTGGAATAGGATTGAGTAGACAATATAGACAATAGACAGCGTCCAAGCCCCGTATTCCCACTCAAGATTCGATACTCCATACTCCATCCTCCACACTTGAAACACTTTAAACACTTGAAATAGTGGAAATAGTGGAAATGCATAAATATCCATAACAAGCTCTATTTTATTTCATGCTCCCTCAAAATGCTCCATTTATCTCTCATCCTACATGACATGATTTGACTACATGGCTTCACTCCACTCAAATCTCAAATCCACTCAACTCAACTCAACTCAACTCTATTCAACGTTCTCCCACAAAAAAAACCGAGGAGAAAGCAAAACATTTGAGTTTCAGCTCCAGATCCGGCTCCTGATTTAGATTGGTGATTGGAAAATTGGAACAAGAGAATATTCCTGAGAATCGTTAACGGGAGCTCGAGTTATTGAATCACCACATTTTCTATTAGTTTTCTCCCACTTTCTCCGCTTTCTCTTCCCCATTCGCCAAAGGAATCCAAGAATCGAAGACTCGAGAATCGAGAATCCACAATGAATTTGAAATTGAATTTAAATTTAAAATTACATTTGAAACATTTGGAATTGGAATTGAAACTGAAACTGGGATTAGAATTGTAATTGGCATTTTAGATAACAAAACTTGGAGTAGAAAAATAAAAAAATAATACACATTCACATGCTAAAATTTTGAAAATTCTTGTACAAAATCCCTGTGAAAAAGCCAGAACCTATAGAATTTTAATGGATGCAAGATTGTAAAAACAGAAGAATGAAGTAATATTTATATCCGGGTGCATGAAGTATTATTTTTTTGGATTTGATATTTGAGCGTACAGTAGAAATCAGAGGAGGCAAAAAACAAAAAGCGGCAAGGATTTTGAATCTAGAATTTGAACTTGAAAGTTGATGCTTTGTATTTTCCCAAAAGTGACAAGTAAAAAGTGACAAGTAAAAAATATGGATTTTGGAACAAGCCCATGGAAAATCCAAATCCAAATCCACGTAATAAAAAAATGATGATAGTTTTTAGTGGTGAACCTACCTGTGGCTTTCAACCAATTGATTGTGGGGGTGGGGTAAGCACGAGCGGCACAAGGTAGAAACGCACTCACTCCCTTCCGAATACTCACATCCTGCGGCTCCTTCGTCCACGCCGGCTCAACTGCAAGGGAAAAAAGAGACGAGAAAATACATTTTATATCCATTTCACATCCATTTGTTATTCTATTCCACATACTTTAATTTCATATTCCATACTCTGTACCTTGTACATTGTACACTGTCAACTTTTTGAATACATTTTATCTCTGTTTTACTTGATCAATTACTCAATGCTCAATGTTCGATACAGTGGCGCTTTTAACTACCTCTTCTCTGCTGCCGTTAATTATGATTACTACTCTCCTTGTCATTCCGCTTAATTTCCATTGTCAATGTTCAATTGTCACCGTCCTTTTCATCCTGTATTATTGCTCCATGTTCATTGTTCATTGTTCATTGTTTCATCCCATTATTTCTTTTACGACTCTTTTGACGAATACCAAACCAAGCTGTAGCATCTACAATCTACAATCTACAATCTACAGATAAAGTCGGTGTGGAATGTAGAATGTAGAGGACGGCAGTACTTTCTCTCCCAAGTTGTAACCACAATGAACAATGAGGAAATGAGATGAGGAAGAGATGAGGAGTGCGGAGTGAGGAGTGCGGAGTGAGGAGGAATGATGGAGGTGGAGGTGGAGATGGAGGGAGTGAAAATGAGAAGGGGGAAAAGCAACCCAATAAAACTTTTACAGCGTCGTTAAGACGAGCTCTCGGACAATTACACGCGGTTATTATGGAGAATAGAGACGCGGACTCAATTCACAACCCAATTTACCCAAGTCCTACAACTTTCTACACGTGTAACTAATATAATTTATGACCATGTCGCTCGTCCTCGTACCCGTATTTGCCCACCTCCCATCTCCCTTACAATCTACAATCTACAAGCTTCAAATGCACACACATCTTACTGCACAATTTACTCGGTGCAATCTGCAGTCTACAAGAAATTCCATAGCAATAAAAAAACAAAAATCAATTCACTCCTCACCGCTCAGTCAAAAGGTAGAAATGGTAATAAAATTTCCTCAAAACTCAAAATTCAAAACTCAAAACTCAATCACAACACAGTATTTTTAACACCACGACCAGGAACCAGAAACAAAAAATCTAGAAATCTGGCCGCCTACTTTTTGCACATAAAAATTAAGGATAAATCAATCCTCGATTCCAAAATAATAAACTAGAACTCGAGATTTTCAGTAGAAAGGAAGTAAAACATGTAGAATTTTGGAAGAGTAGAAAAGTCTACAAAATTCTATAATACGGATAATTATTATTCAAAAAAGGGCGGGTTACTTTTCATTTTTCATCATTCATCAGCTACACCCGGCTTCATACTTGAATACTTGAATGTGACATGTTCAATTTTTAACTAGTTTTCTAGTTTTCATCCCTAAGCAACAGGACGACACAGTGTACAGTGTACATTGTGCAGGTTATAAAGTAGAAAATAAATGGAAATGAGAAATTTTTGTGATTCTGCTTTTTGCTTACCTTTGACGATGAGTCTTGCAGTAAAGTTTCTCTGGATGCCGGTTTTTTCACTGATGGCGAGACAAGTGTAGTCGCCGTTGTGTAGGGCCGAGATGTTGGTGAAGAGAAGATTGCTCGCAAACTCGTGCTGCTGAATTGTCATCTGAATGTCTCCCGACTGAATCATTTGTGTGTCTTTGTACCTGTGGGGAAATTTCACAGAGCATTTACATTCAAATTATTATGCTACATGTGGATATTCTATACAAAACATACAACATACAGTATGCACACGGAATTTTACCCATGTAATAAATAAATAAATAAATGGCTACTCCTAGGCACAATATTATACAATATTATACAATTCCTTTTGGTAAATATGCTTTCATTCTCTCTCTTTCACTATCTTTAGCACTCTACACTCTAGTTAGCCAACTTTACACTTTACTCCTTCACTTTTCACTCTTTATTGTTCATGTCAACTAGAAAATGGAAAATGGCTGAATTTCCCGCAAAATATGCGTATTATGGTACACCCATCAATTTTAAGTTCGGTGTTTGTGGTTGTTTAATAAATACCGATACGATCCGCGATCGACGGTGGATGGTGGCATAAGAATAAAGTGATCCTTCTCTCCAATATTAATTTTCCTTCCAAAGTTTCCCTAACATTTTTTCCACACACTTTGCAAGTTCTATCCGCATCCGCATCCGCATCAGTATCTTTGCTTTCCTTTGGTTTTGCATTTGGTTTTGGTGGACCTTTATCCTTCACGTGACATGGTATGCAAGTTATGTGTTGTGCCTTGAGACTTGGGACTTGAAATGGGAGAGATAGCACATTACTTTAAGTTATGCATTGTGCACCTATTTACTATTTACTATAGTTACGCCTACACTGTATACTGTATACAGAGATTATGAGATATTATGAGGTACGAGGAATGAGGAATGAGGAATGCGCGTTGTTCACAGAGTAACCGCTTTTAAACTGTCTCAAAAATCCAATCCACCCATACACAATCCACAATCCACAAGTTGAGAAATTCCAGAGCAAGTTTCCTCTTGTATCATCTTGCATCTTGGGTGGTCCTCTTCCTGTTCTATCTTCCCCGTGTAATTTCTAATGCATGAGGCTATGCATCATGTACTTGTTATTTGTTATGTGTATAGCTCGGCTTGCTGAGTTGCACATTTTAGTGAAAGTTAAAATTCAAAATTCAAAATGCAAAATTCCTTCCTGATTCTATTACCAAATATCTACCAAATGGGATACTTTCTCCATCCACAATACACAATACAAAATACACAATATCAATTTACATTGACTCTAGACTCTAGACTTTACCTCTGTATTCTGTGCTCTGTGGTGTATTTCATTGTGTTATATTGTGGAATCTAGAGTCTCGAGTCTTGAGAGTGACAAATATTTAATTGAAAATCTTCCTCGGCATCTCCTCCTTCACGACTACAGTTGTTATAAGTGTTACACAAAGACACACTTTGCCTTTGGCGTTGGCTTTCTATGATAATGATAATGATAATAATCAATAAGTACGAGTCACAATTTGTCTCCTGCTTTCTCCAATGTACATATTATATTATATTGTATAGCTAAGATCTAAGCTCTATTATTCGCATCTACCTATTCAATATTCGGAGAAGAGTAAAGAGTACGCCGTATGCAAACAGTACACAGTACACAGGTATGCAGTGTGTAGAGTGTAGAGGACTAATAAAAGGAATCTTGGTGGATTCTATCTGTCGCTTTCTCTCCCAGGATTAACATGACAGGAATGGAGAATCCAGACTCTAGAAACTACGCAACCGGTAAATGGTAGTTGGTAAATGACTCTGACGGCATTCTCTCTCTGCTGTCTGCAGTGAAAATGCAGAGTATTCCTCTACGTGTTTATATGCACCATATTTGTCATTTCCCATCCACCATCCAACATCCACCATTTACACGGACGTGAAAGCATCTGCAAAATTCCCTCATAATTTACAGTCTTTGGCGGAAAATAGCAAATTCCCAAATTCCCAAAATTTGAAATACCACTGGATAATTTTCTCCATGCCTCCAGTCTTCATGTTTCATGTTACATCCTCTTCTATTTATTCATATATCAGTAAAACTAACAACTATACGCAGGGATGTAATGTAGAATGTAGATGACTGCAACGAGATGTAATAATAATAATAATAATGATGAGGAGGAGGATGACGGTCGTAGTGTAAAGAGAGAGAGAAAGTGTGGTGTGTGTGGTGGGGAGAGAAAAGAGTAATTTGATAACATACCACCGGATGGTAATGGGCAAGTCACCGCTGATGATGGAACAGGACACTTGTGCTCGCATTCCCTCTCGCAAATTTGAACTGAAATGGAACTCACCAATCTCCGGGGGCTCTGCAACACAACAACACACAACAAAATACAACACAATAAATACACTGTGAATAAATAACTGCGACATCATTTCATATCAGCTCATTGTACATTGTACGGGTAAAACAAATAAAACATTTATTTAGGACAACATATATAAGGAGAAGAAGTGGAGAGGAAAATCTGGAAAATCTGGAGAATCTGGATATCAACTTGCTTGTGTTCTGCAATGTGTAATAAATACCATGTGTGTAGTGTGTAAAATGTAAGAGCAGGAAGAGCCTTGGCTAAAATCCATTCACATCCGCATCCGCATCCGCATGTTCAATGTTCAATGTTCATATTTGTTTGAATGTGCATATGTATGGAGGAAATGGCAATGTAAAGTGACGTCTCCGGTTTCATGTCCAGTGTTCATAAGTCGTGTCATAATATCACATGTCAAATGTCACATGTCCAGTGTCCGCAACATGTCTCAAACTTGTACGTTTATTTTTGTTTTTGTCTGTTTGTCTGTGGGGTGAAAGTAGAAAGTAGGAAGTAGGAAAAAGTGGAGAATGCTCATCATTCGTCATTCGCATCTCGCATCTTTTGCAATAACCACAACCACAATCGCCGCACTCGGCGTTATATTACAATTCCTTCCGTTTCTCCCAACACATTTCCTGTTTCCGGTTCCGGGTTTCTGAACATGCCATTTGATATTTGATGATGAGAGTATTCGAGTAGGTAAATTTTTCTCCTTTTCTATTGTTATCCCAGCAAAACACAAAGGTCCTGACTTGCACCCGTAAAACAATCTCATAATCATTATTCTTTCTACACCCTACACATAAAAAATTCCCCTGCACCTGAAACCTCAAAACCGCAAGTTTATACTTTATATAGTGGGAAAAAGGGGAAATGGTAGCATAATAATAATTCTCATATCACATTTTGATCTTTAATTGTGGGAGGAGGAGAGACATGATAATTTTGATAATATAATAATAATTATAATGATTATTATTCGGATGATTGATGATCCTTCTACAGTCTACATTCTAGAGTCTAGAGTCTAGAGTTTAAGATCCGCAATCACTGTTTAAATGGTGTGGATTTAATTCCCAAATATCAACTATCGCCAGAACCCGTTTGCCTATAACTCATCATCATTTAGCGATATCTTCCGTTAATCGACTTTTCATCCCTCCATAAAAAAAGGACAAAGGAAGAGCGAGTGTGCCAGATTCCCGATTCTAGATTCTAGATGTTTGATTGCATTCCACTTCCATTTCCACTCACCATTCGCCATGACCATTGTCCATTGTGCGGCGGGCAGAAGGCGGATAAAGATGCCATCGGTAGAATCGGTAGAATTGGTAGAATAGAAAAAGATAACAAGTGCCGAGAGGGAGTTTAGTGAAGCGGAGGAATTATAAGAGAAACAAAGTGCAGAGAAATTCTTTGCTCTATTTTCGTTTTTCTATTTCCGTCTTTCTAGTTTCTAGTTTCTAGGTATTTCTGCACACTCCACACTGAATTATTATTATATAAATGTGGATATTTCTTATTCTTTTGTGGTTCTGGTTGTGGTTGTGGTTGATCCGACTGGAGGAAACCATTAAAATAATTCACAGTTTACGGAGCAATTAAAAAGAAATACAGTAGTTTCGTAGTTTCAGTCTCTCAATTCTCAACTCAACTCGTCTAGTTAGTGGAAAAGAAGAAGAAAGAAAAGGAAACAAAGGGAACAAAGAAGAGGATTCCTTTTTTCTCTCACTCCCTAGAAGCTTCTCCTCGTAAATCTTGTGGGGAATGATGCAAGAGAAAGAGGAGATGAAGGAGCAGACAATAGAACATGTAGAAGCTAGAATGTAGAATCTAGAATCAAGCCACATTGAAAAATGGGTGAAATTCTTTCCCTTCTTTTCCCTATAAAATATTGGCCTTTGGTCGGCTATTACTTTATTTCCCCACTTAATTTACCCGACCACACAAAATAAACATTAGACAAGAGAGAGAGAGAGAGAGAGAAAGAGAGCTTATTACCAAGGATCGCAATATGTCATGAAGTAACATCCAGATCCTCTTGGTGCTCGATGTCATTTCTTTCATTCTCGTCAGAGCAAAATGAAAGCGATTTCATTCCTATTTTGAAATATTTGAAATAAGAATCTCTACTTCAAATCTTTCTACTTGTATAATAATATACAGGATACATATATATGTATAATCTGCACGCATAAAAT
>JAQGBH010007884.1:0-10424 GCA_034698265.1 Sminthurinus aureus | reverse complement strand
TAGACACACAATACACATGTATTTATATATTCTCCTCCTTCTCTCCGGCTATTTTTTGTTGGGCCCTCGTGTTATCGTTTGTACAAACGAAACTTATATGAGCCTTTTCTCTTTCTTTTCTCCTACCAAGTCTCTCAATTCTCAATTCTCAATCTTGACTCTTGCCTCTTGACTATTTACTTTTGGATAGTAAATATGTGAATGTTTCCCTTCCTCTTCGTGGAGTTGCTCTTGGTATTTGGTTAAGTCTTAGAGAATACAGAGGAGATGGGATAGAGCGGACAATTGTAAACAACGAGGCACGTTTGACCCTCTTATCATTTGTCACCTTACGTGTCGATTCAAGTTAGGTTGAATTTGAACTATGTAACTTTATGTGTGGAGTTTGTTCTGTATGTTTTTTTATCTAGTTTGTACAAAAGTAAAACATTAACAATGACATTAACAATGTCAGTGACAACTATGTCTGATTATTATTCTTGTTATGTATTACATTTAGAGTTTGGAGTTTAGAGTTTCGAGTCATTAGAGATTAGAGACAATCCACAAATTCACTATTGTAGTTTCTTCCTTAAGCACTTTTTGTTATTGTTCATCATCGTCTCTGTTTCTCTCACCTTCAACTTGTTTCCAGATAATAGTGAAATAATTTATTACTATGCAGATATAATAATACTATATATCATGTATTCGGTATTAGGAATTTAGCATTCGCTCGTTTCTCCCCACACTGATTCACTTTTACATGGAAATCCTTCTTGTTGATTCTTGAACCGGATTCACATTTCACGATTTCTCTATATATTTTTTTCCTTGTCCTTTTATATATTTAGTATTTAGTTGAACAAAGTAACTTTATAATTTTGATGTACTTTTCTTCACTAAATTTCAAATGTCATCAGTCATCAGATCAGGTGAAGAAACTTTTGTACATTCTACTTTTTTCCGTCCTTCCTTTTTCGTTTTGCTGTCTTCTTTGGACTTGTGGATCGGGTACCTGCAAACAAACGGATAGAAGCATAAATAAATAAGTAAACATGGTCAAATTTAGTCAACGACAAAGTATACATCAGTAATATTTAAAAAGAATAAGGAAAAAGAACAAAAGAATCAAGAATGAATAAACTGAGAAACTCTTTGTACTAAAATACACATCAACAAAAACAATAAAATAAAATAAAGAAGAGAGAGAGAGACCCATGACTAAAGAAGAAGAAGAAGAGGAAACATCACCATTTTTGAAAGACTATAGAATATTATTATTATTATTATTATTACAAAGAACATGGAATAAAGGTAGAAATGTAAAATGTAGAAAAAAAACTATACAATATACAAGGTATATTCAACATTATATTATTATACTATCCATAGGGAGAAACTCTTGTTTTTGAGTCCACATGAAATTTGATTCCTTTTCCACAACCAAAGAAGAGAGAGAGAGAGAGAGCGAGCGAGAGAAGGAAGGGAAAGAGAATCCAACAGAGAGTTGGAAATTAAAATACCAAGGGATACGTAGACTTAACGTAGACTCTAGAGTCTAGATTCTAGACTGTGGACTGCAGACTATACATGAAAATACAGCTGGAATATCTTTCTTTTTTCATCTACTCTTTCTATCTCATTTTAAGCTCTCACAATCTCTTACATTTGTACTTTGTATTTTATATTTTGTGTAAATGTCTCTCTCTCTCTCTCTCTGTATTCTGTGTATGATTAGATGGATGGAAATTTAAGATCAAGTTGTATTTTGTATTTTAAACTGACGTTAGTTTGTACTTCTTTTGAATCTTTTGCACATAGGCAACAATCGCCCTTAATTTATTATGCATTTCGGGTTATAAAGACAAAGCAAACTAGAGTTCAGTTTCAGTTTAGCCTTAATTTTCTACAAAAAATTCTTTTTAGCCCTAATAATGACTATCATTATTTCAAGAATGTTGACAAGTCACAACTACAGTTTTTTTTAAAAAGCAGCAAACCCGAAATATTATACTACGTTTTTAATTTTAATTTTGAAGACAAGAATCTTTTTTAAAAGTGAAGGTTGAAAAATATATTGCAGTAATATTTATTAAAAGAATAAAGAATAGAACAGAGTTGAGTTGTGAAAAAGAGGAATAAATTCAATAATAAATATATGTACGTAAGACAAGAAACTTGGATATAGAATTTTGAATGGATTTTTTAATTACCCTGAGGTCGTTTTAAATTGGAATGAAAATGAAACACTAGAGTTTAGAGTTTAGACTACTCTATTACAATATTATTATACACCTCTAATTCATAATTTCTTGTTTGTATGAGTTCCGCGTTCACTAAACCAAACCACACCACACAACACTACAGAACACAAGACAATAGAATACAACGCACTTTTTCTTGCTATACACAAATCCGAAGAATTGAGAATTGGTTGAACAGGTTGTATAGAAAGAAGATGTAAGGGCAGTAGTAGTAGTAGTAGTGGTTGTTGTTGTTGTAGTTGTAATAGTAGAAAAAAACAATTGGAATCACCACGTGAAAAACAAGAACGAGATAAGTGATAAAACTACTTTTCTCCAATTGACTATTTGCACGAACAAGTGAAATAATTGATGGGGTTGAAACTAATCGGATTCTTTAGTCAGTCTTCTACTTCTTCTCCTCTTTCTTATATTGATATTGGTATTGATATTGATATTGATATAATATACATGTAACGTTTTTTGGCTTGGCTTGGTTTTGGGTGTAGGGAGATGTGAAAAGTCAAAGTGGAAACCAAAAGTTGAATTTGAAATTTGAATTTGAATCCAGAATCCAAAATCGAGTTAGTGAGTGAGCGAGCGAGCAAAGTTGTGTACACTCATGTAGAGACTGCTCACGTTTGAAGTTTGAAGATAATTTCAATTTCACAATTATTATTACTAGTGTAGCCTTTTTTCCTATTTGTATGGGTATGTGTGTCTGTGTGTATCTAGAATCTAGAATCTAGAATCTAGATATGTGTAGAATGGTTGACACACCCGGAGGAGAGTTTGACAGCTATACAGTACAAGAAGACAGGCCGTCGGCAACTGATTCAGGGATTCACTCTAACCATCCTTCTTGTACTTGAAACTTGTACTCGTACTCTTACTCGTACTGGTTGTATACATGGTTGAATACTCGAATCTCGACTGTATAATGTGTAGACTTGTGCGCTCTGATGTGTTTTGCCTTTCCTTTCCTCCAAGCTTTGAGCTTTGAGTTTTGAGCTTTGAGCTTTGAGCTTTAAGAGCTGTGAGATGTGAGCTTTGAGCCTCAGAGTACCTCAGAGTGAAGAAGACCAGGTAGAAGCAGAGTATAGAGTATAGAGTATAGGCAAACGAATAACCAAGTATGTACCGTCTACAGTGTGTAGTGTATATATCAGCATGTGTGTATACTGTATGCTCATAGGAAGAAGAAGAAGAAGAAGAAGAGCTCCAGGGGCAGTACCAAAAACAGTTCATCTAGGGGAAAACTCGATAGGGCGTGGGGTAACACGAGGTTACTTCAATGGTACTTTCGTACCCTTGTTGTTGTTCCCTGCCTAGTCGTCTGCTGACCAAAACCAAACCAAAACCAAACCAAACCAAACGATCGACGAAAGAAATAAAGAAAGAAGGAACGAGAGATGAGAAAAAAAATACTCTTAACAGTTCCCCAGAGACAACAACTTTTACAAACACTTTCGCGTATGAACACACGTAAAAGCATGTACATGTAATGTGTAATGTATTACAAACAACATACAACATACACACACAATCTGAGGTCTGAGGACTACATATTAACACAAGGCAGTAGTCAAAGTGCATACACAACACACACTACACACATTCATGCATGTACAATGTACATTTTTCTTCAGTCTTCTTCCTCTTGTCTCTTTTTATTATGTACATATACATACACAAATATCTACAGAATATTGCCGTTTCCTTAGCCTTTACCTTTGCCACCGAGAATCTAGAATCCTGAGTTCAGAATCCAGATCCAGAATGAGTTAAAAAAATGACTACTAGATGTACTAATACAAATTGTACACATCATATTTAACGGAGAGAGAGAGAGAGTGGGGATGTCGTACACTTGTTCTAGGTTAAAGGTAACCTTCTTAATTCCTTCAACGTCCCTGATGCTTGATTCTACAAAATACAACGACTACTTACTTTTCTTCTCGTTGTTAATATTCCACACTACACACAAAGATACATCTACTATCTCCTATCTACGCACGACCCTACATTCTACACCCTACACATTACATTGCATGATGCGTAATGCTAATGCGTATCCAGTACAAAATACAAAATAGAAAGGTATAAATGTGTTTAAATCTACACATTTAGCATTTAGAATTTAGATATGTTTGTCCATTTTTTTTATTTTACTACACGGGCAAACTTTTAAAAAACCATGTTTTTACATGTACATTCTAAATGTACATGATTTGAATTGATTCCTTTTCTTTGATTCTTATCAGCATAGGTACAAGATACGAGCAATTTTTATTATAGGATTTAATCCTTAATAAGGTTTTGTAATAGAATTACAAGTAACAAGCAACAAGTGCAAGTACAAGCACTTGATATATTATATTATATTAGATGCTGATTTAACATGAGAAAAGAAGGAAAAAATAGTGAAAAGAGGAGAGATTAGGTAAAGGGTAGAGAGTAGAGAGTAGAGAGTGAAGAGAGAAGAGAGAGGATTTGAAAGAGTGAAACAAGGGAGTTCAATTAGACTTTAATAGTGGGCATTAAGAGTTTCTTTAGGAGTTTCTTGTTTTGAACTTTGAATTTTCTTGTTGAATGTTGAATGTTGAATAACAACAAACCATGTACGATGTTATGTTATGATATGATACGATAGGATAGGATATTAGGTGGAATATAATTAAGAAATAAATTAAACTGTACTTACTTGTAAACTTTGTAATTTGTAATTGGACTATGCCTTTTCCGAAACAAGAAAAGTGAAGGTGGGGATCATGTGTACAAGAGGATGATGATGATGAGAAAAAGAAAAACAGTATGAGCTGAAGATGGGGATGGGATGATGATGAAACGGTTCCAGATATTCTCTCTTTCCTTCTTTCTTCTTTCACGTTCAAGTGAATATAGAATATATTATTATATGTTATATTAAAAGATGAAAAGATGAGTTGTAGGCAGATGAGGAAGGTGGATCTTCGGACGGATGTTTTTCCTCGTGAATTTTTTGAATGCTGTAGTTCTGTTTCTCCTTTTCTTTTCTGTGCAGACTGTAGACTGTATATTGAAGATGCAATGTCAGGGGTCAAGTAAATGAGATAGATGAGGATGGGCCACTAATTTAACTTTTGGTCACCATCTAAACTATCTATGTGAATATTCTTTTTCTTTGCACAAATGTGAACATATCTTTTCTTCCTATTGTATTCTATCGTATCTTGTTGCGATGGATGATAGTAATAGGAAAAGGAAGATAGACTTTTGACTTTAGTATGTGTGTATCTGGTTCTGGTTCTGTTTCTGTTGTTGTGCGTAGGTGTGTGGACAGTGGGATGATTCAGGATAGGATTGCGTGTAACAAAAACCTCATGCTAAGTTATGAATAAGGAGATGTGAGCATTGAGCATCTATGTTCTATGTACATGAAGATTTGAGTGCGTCCGCGTAGTCAAAAGATTTCATCATCCTCTTCTTGCTTTTGATGAAAAGTGCAGAGTTGTGCATCTCGCATATATATATTACAAAACATGGAGGATTTTGATCATTTCTCTCCTCAGTCTGGGCACGTCTTCCTCATAGTTTTTTCTTCTTTTCAGTTTTCAGTTTTTAGATTCCTCTTTCAAATCTCTTTTGAATCAAGTGTACAGATTCTCTCAGAAGTCTAGAGTCTAGAGTCTTGAGTGCTGTAAATTCATAAAGAAAACAAAAATATTAAATTGAAATTTTATCCAAAGTTTCAAATAGTATTGTATTTTCTGCATCGGCCAAAAATTATCATTTTTAATTTCTCTGCTATTTCAAAATTATTCTTGAGAGGGAAAGGGAATTTGAAAAAGGCTGCACTAAACACTAAACCGTAAATGCTAAATGCTAAATAGTAATTGTGTGAAGTCAACCACATGAAACTTTATGACTTTGTATGATTATGCTTTGGTGAATTGATAGTGATGATGATAATGAGGAAGATTGAGGACTGAGAAGGAATAGGATGGGAATGGGTCATAAATGCAAGCAGAACAGAGAGAAAGAGAGAGATTGACTGATTGTTAAAAGTGGAAGGATATGGGAAAATGGGAAATATTGAATGTACTTTTAAAAGAACGATATATCCATTATCCATACACAGTACACAGGATACATAAAAGGTAAAAGCATGATAATCCCGTTGATTCTTTTATGGCTAGTAAATCTAAGAAAATTGATACAAAATCCAGATATTTATTTACGACAGTAAATACTAAATACTAAATAGTAAATGTTAAATGTCAAAGGACTGGATGTCAAGTCGAATTAAGAATCAATATTAAAGAGAGGGCCGCATTCAACCAGCCAACCAACCAAACAAGTAAGGTGAAGTTAAACATGTGTAAAATGTACATAAAAGTATCTATATCCATATCCATATCCTCATTCATGCCTCGTACCTATACGGAGTATATATAAAGTATAAAGTACTTGAAAATATTAAATATCATGCATATCTGTACACAATCTATCGTGTACAATCTACACTGTACAACGTATGTATTATAAATGGTAGGTTATTTGTTCAAAAGCTCAGTGTTCAATACTCTAAACTCTAAACGTTTGGTGTTGGATTATTCCAGTACCTTCCAAAAGTATAGCACATGCACATGTAGATAGTAGATACCTCCATCGATACCGATACCGACACCGACTTTACCTACATGTACGTATTTTGTCCATTGTCCATTATCCATTGTATCACCTCCAACCTCCATAGAGTCACATTCTCAAGCCAATTCAAAAATGACTCCCCGTACCATGTTTAAATACATGCGTAGAATGTAGAATATGTTTCATGAATGTTTTTGAAATGTATCTAAAATCTAAAATGTGGAATTTCAATAGTCCCGTCATTTCCCCTTTGTACTTTATACTTTGTAAATATTTTGTATGCATTCATCGTTCCTACATATCCATCTACTATCTACAACTGTACCCAATGAATATATGTGACTACTGAAATGTGTCCTCTACGTAGTGCGTAGTGTGTGTGTCCGTGTGTGTTCAAGCAAAGTTGTTTCTGCTTCTATAAAGATAAGTTACCAGTTACCACCAATGTTGAAGGTGTTTAAAATCAAACCTCAAAATCCAACATCCAAAACGCATATATCCTAATGTATTGTCTTGTGGATATTATGATACATAAAAAGTATCTTTATCTATCTGGTATCTAGTATTTGGTATCTAGTATCTAGTTAAAAGCCGCCATCCAAGATCCATGAGAACTTTTCATTTGCCACTATGCAACTGTGTAAAAAGTAAAAAGGGAAAGAAAAGGAACATTTGACTCAAGGAGGTGCACTCATAGACACACATGCAGTGTACAATGCACAATGCACAATACAACTTGGTAAAGTACATGGTGCATGTTTTTTAGGATCTTGGATCTACATTGTATCTATCTATCAATCTGTATGTGCATGTGCATAGTGTGGGTAGAAAAATTGAAAATACTAAAAAAACTGTAGACATTAGGTAGATAAGAGATTTCTATGATATAGGATCATAACAAAACATAACATTGCACGGCATGCCATATCGAGCCGGTTTATTCTTTCTTCAATGGACGAAGAATGGACGTGGTATAGTATGCTTTGGTTTGGTTTGCTTTGGAATGGAGGCATGCTGGGTAGAGAAAAATCTCGATTATGACAGTGGCCTTGTCCCGTCTGTCCCGTCTTAGCCTCTTTTTTTCTCAGGTTGACTTTCTTTCTCTATTTCTTTCCTGCTGCATTTAAACCCTAAATTCTAAACTCTGTACTCTAAACTGAAAATTGTAAGCTGGAAATTCTTTTACCACCCATACAGTTTAAATGTGTCACCGAAATGATGGAAGAGATGTATTTTTGATAGTCTTATGGTACTGGATGAATACAGAATGGAGGATACAGGATAAAGAAAAATCAAAAGAAGGGAAAATTCCTACAGCTGTACATATGTATTCAGTATTTACTTTGACTTTAATACTTAATAAGTCATGCCATATGTGATGTGCGATGTGTCTTGTTGGTATTGAACGTTCAAGTACCTTGTTCCTTTTAGTTGTTCATATAGATTATAGATATACATGTAGATTGTAGATTGTGGATGTAATGTGTGCAACACTGCTGGTTTAATTTAAATAATAAAAGAATAATATTATTGTTATTCATTTTTTTAACCGCTTAATTTTCACTTGACATTTGGTATTGTGTATTGTATATAATGTATAATATGACATTATAATAAATTATATAAAAACATTGTGTTTTTTTTCTAGTAAATGTATTTTTATTATATCCACTTTGTAACTTTGAAGCTTTGAAGCTTTGAAACTTGTAAGAAAAAGGATTCTCACGTAATAAGAACTAGTAAAAAGTAGATAGTACATAGTGTCTTTATTGAATGACTGTATGGTGGAAAAATAAGTAAATAAGTAGCCATAATAATCTAAATTCTAGATTCTAGGGAGGAAAGGACAGGTAGGAAAAACATGTAAAATCTAAATCTGATTCCATGGATTAATGACTGTATTCAGTCTTCACATGCCATACTCCATACTCCATACTCCATACTAACATGTGTAAAATATGGGTTTACTTATTAAGTTTAAAGTATTATTATTATTATTATTCTTATTATGCTAAATACTTAAGAGGGGGTTATAAACTCCAGGGTGATTTAGATGGATCCATTGTTCTGTGATATTACTGTTTTGTTACCAATACAAAGACTAAAGCTTAGTACCTACTGCTTAGTGCCTAATTTTTGCTACTGATTAGCATTTATTACGACGGATAGACAAAAATCGTATCATATTGTATAGTAGACCTTTTACTTATATATCAGATTATCATGGAATTTTTCATTTGTTTCCATGTCCTAGACAAATTCTAAATCCTAACCCATAACAAGTTCAGTTGAGGCTTGTGCTTTCAATTTTTTCATAGTAGTATTATTACTATAGTCATCAGTCAAGAGTCAACTATCCATCGTCATCTTGTGCAGAGGAATTTGAAATCAGGATTTGTATCTACTTGTAATAATTGTAATTGTGTAGACGACGATGTAGATGTTGTGTAGATAGTAGACAGAAAATCGTTATGAGAGTCACAGTTTATAGTTTCAAGTTTGTGTGGTTGCCTGATTGTTAGTTGTACGTACAATATAATATAGCATATAGTATACAGGTAGTTCTAATTTAGTCGGTACAGCCCTATGGATTTTATTAGCTATTGAAAAAAAACCAGTGGTTTAAGCTGTAATAATTATTGTTATCACTTTTAGCCAAACCATTCTCCAAACTCCAAACTTGATACTACTGGGTTCATTTTCATTTTCTGTTCGTATTCATTGTCAGTGAAGATATTCGCACGGATTGTAAATACGTAATATATACTTTCCTCTCCTCTTTCAATTACCGGTTGTAGATATCAGCACAAAGGGTTTTTTAAGAGTAATAAAGAGAGGAGAATAATGAACAAAAAAGAATGGGCAAAAAGGTGGGGAAGGAGCGGAGCTCAGCTCAACAGCTCAATAAAGACTAATGAAAATGTATACAAATTTGCAAGTTGATACCTTGATAATACCTCCAACTTGTATCTTGTATCTTCTAGATTGTACACAAACTTTATTTAGCCGGATGCTACTCACTACTCACTACTGATAATGAGCAAATGTTCAAGACTCAAGAGTCTGCACAATGTAAAATGTAAGCATGAAAGAAAAGAATAGAATGGAATACTCAATACTCATACTTATACAATTGTACAATTGTAAATCAATTAGTTTCCTTATTTATGTACATGATCTCCGTCATTTCAATAAATTTGACTGTGAACAAAACAGAACTGAAGAGAGCTGAATAGACGAGTACTTAAATGTACAATGTTCAATGTAAAACATACAATGTAAATACAGAATACAAAGTATGGAGCACAGATTATCTATTATACTAGTTAAAATGGTTAGTTGTAGAGAATAGAAGATAGAGTTGGAATATTATATTATATGACCCTATTAATGTGAATTAGATAAACAACAATGTGATACAAAGTTGTCGTTGTTACTACTATTTACTATTTACTCTTGTTAGCTTTAGCTATATTACTATTGAATTTGGCAGGTGTATGAAGATTCCTATATTGAAGATTTTGAGGCGGAGTTGTGACGTCAGCTGGCGTAAATGCTCTCTGATTG
>JAQGBH010007883.1:0-10425 GCA_034698265.1 Sminthurinus aureus | reverse complement strand
GGCGTGGAAGCTGTTTTAAGTAAAAAAATTATTTGCGGCTAACTTGACGTTTTGGCCGCAATTGCGGCTAACTTGACATTTTAGCCGCAATTGCGGCTTGCGGCTAACTTGACGTCCATGTAGATTAACAGTTTTGCGTCTTCCTTAATTTTACAACGAGTCGGACATGGAAAAATTTGACTTTTCAAGAACATGGGAAATCGGAAATCGGAATTTGGAACCAGTGTGAAAATTTCCTCCTCTAAAATTTAGTAATAGAAATTAACTTGTTGTGAAACAGAAACAGCTGGAGGGTTAAAAACTCAAGCTATTCAAAATTCAAAATGTGATTGATCATTGATGACTGAATGCTTACGGAAACTGGCCACAGGATCAGCTTCAAAAACGATAATTTCTTAGGCTCTGCCTTTTCAGTTTGTATCCCTTTTTACACCTCTTTGTACTACAACCTGGGTCAAAACGACCCGAGGCTTTTATTTGAGGTGCTCCAGCTTGGTCAATACCTCGAACACCTTTGTGGTCAGTCCAAGAAGCAGAATTATCCAGGCTGTTGAAAGATGGTGATGGCGCTGGCGCTGAATCGGACGTTGCGAAAATAGAAACGAGGACCAGAACAATAGCAAAACCCAGGATTCCCTGCAAAACAACGATTAAAGTTTTAAATTAACATTAATCCCGTGTTCATCTTCAATAATTTCTGGAAATCAAGCAATTTTGGTAGTTTTTCATGCACTTGAAAACAAATAAACGGATTTTGTTTATTGCTTACACATTTATTCATTTTGACTCTGCTTTTGATTCTGGATTCTTGATCTTTCATTCTTGTTGTTCTCAATTCTGTTCTATTTGTAGTCTGTGTCTGACGACTTGAAACTTGCGACTTTTGTCTCGTGTTGTTCGCCACAGAGCAAATGATTTGACACTTGACGACCGTTTATATCAACAAAATTCTCAAGTCTTACACTTTCCTAAAAATTTCACATGCACTTTTGCCTGTCGTTTGATATTTTTGATATTTGGAATTTGGAATTATGCAAGATTGAGATGAGCTCAAGGAATTTTCTAGTACGTCTCTGCACAATGAACACAGATTCTAGATTCTAGGTAATTCACACACTCGCACTCTCCGTTTGATTAACCTGTCAAATCTCAAATGTCAAATCCACAGACACGGATCAAAGCCAACTGAACTGTTTAGTTTTTACTTCTTGTACTACAATCTACTTTTTACGTCTTGATTGTGGATGATGGTTAAGCGAATACGAGAGCCACGTCGCATTTATAATTATTTTTCCCTTTTCCTTGTAAACTGGGATTGGTCGCCGACCGTCGTCTGCCCTTTAACATTAACAATTACCAGTACTGTAAAAATTAGTGGTCAAGTTGAAGGCGGAAAGTTCAAAGAATAGAAATTGTCTGGATTTTGCAGACAAAATGTGTTTGACGTTGTGTTGACACATGACAGTTGACAGGAAACTGGGTTTTAATTGCTGCAGCTATTTTAGTTATAAGTTGATGCAGATAATTTATAATTGGATGTACATTTTAGTCTGTTGGTTAGCCTCTTTCGCGCGGCTCTATTTTTAATTATTTTTAATTGTCTCTCGACCAAACCCACATTTTATTATGTTGTTTAGCGGTAGTGGTCGCAGTTTCCCAGTAAACATTTTAAGAAACTAAAGACATGTGATAAATGCCCAGTTGTTGATTTTGATGTGGGTCCAGTGACTAATGATGATTATTTAAAATGTACAACGTAAAACGTCTTGTGCAGTCCTTTCTTCACTTTCATCGATCGGACAGACCACAGAATAATAATAATCATGTTTTCCCTGAATTTTTACTGGGAATTCCAAGTTCGTAGCACGAAAACTGAGGCAGTTCAATCGCATGAAAGTCAACGGGTCAAATGTCTAGTGTCAAATGAAAAATGAACTTTTGGTTATGCCGTACTCAACACTCCACAAACAAACAACAATTTACAATTTCCTGCTCCACTTGTTTTTCCTTAATTTGTAGTGGAATGCATGAAAGTTTGAATGATATTATGTTATTTGACACGTGGAAACAAATACTACTTGTTGACGGTGCTTCAAAACTTGGATGAAAAATGGAGAATTGCTATGTTGCAGCTTACAAAACAGACAGAAATGTCAAGGAGAGCAAATCCGACCGTGAACTGACTTTACACTTTATCCATACTCCATACAACATAATAATTAGCCTGGCATTACTCTACAACAAACAACAGTTTCAAGTCTCCAGCAGTGGTGGACGAAGCCAGAATCTTTATTTGTAAATTAACATTGTTGCCCTTGGTTACCATGCAAAGGGGCCAAATCGGTCAACTTGTATCGAATAAAACTCGTGACTCGTGACTATAATGATTCTGTAATTTGCATCATTCATTTTATGACTATGAAACTATGACGACAAAAGTCACGACGTTTAAACAAAGAAAGTAATTTGAACATGTGGTTTGTTTTTTGAATTTCTCCTGTCGCAGACTTAATTTGTTTTCAATGATGATCAGTTCTGCTGATTTCTGTTGAATTCTACTCCGCCAACTTTTGGGTTTCTTAGCATTTTCAGCGCCAAAATTATCTTTGTCCTTTGACCTTTGAACTTGTGTGTCAAAGTGGGATTTTTCTCCTATTCCAGCCACAAACCAAATCTGATTACCAAATTTTGTACAACTTTTGGGAAAAGTCTCGGGAAAATCATGTGCCGTTTTTGTTTGCAGGCGAGCCAAATTCTGCTTCAAATTTTATCGATTGAAATGATTTCAAAGAGAAAAGCGGTTGCTGGACGAATGAGAAAAAAAACCAAATTAAAAAGACGAGATGAATATCAGAGTCCCGAAATGAAAGTGGTTTGAATTCCGCGCGAGACTCGTCGATGAATTCTGTGGAATTTCTCCAAATTTTTGTCGATCCCGATGTAATTTGATTTGATCCCATTTTTCCTACCACCAAAAAATTCCAGAACTCAGCAGAATCTTCAGCGGACTCAAGATAAAATCGGTCTTATGAGCATTAATTTTAGATTCAAAAAAGTTGATTGAAAATTCGTGAATTTTTTGAACTTTCTCGTCGTTTTCATCTGAATTGTGAACAAAGGACATAGGAGGCAAATAAAGGAAAAAGGGACAGGGGTCAAAAGGGGCAATCCCCCGAAAAGTTGCTTCACAAACATTGTTCCCCTTGGTCTCAAGTACCTCTGTACCAAATTTGGGCCCGATCTGACGGGGTTCGTTTTTCATTTATTTGCTTCCCATGTCCTTTATAATGCAAATCAGACATGTGAATTTGTTTTCCTGAACATGAACCAGATTGATTGGGATGATACGTCGCTTTGCTGTTGCAGAAGGCGAGTAATTACAACTGGATTCTGGACACTTGAACGGTTTCTCCTAACTCCTAAAGATGACAACAACTTTCGAAGGCTGCTCAGATAAACTTCTTTTTACCTTAAATTCTAAATGCATGACAATTTTTGGGCTCAGTTTGTGTATGGGTTACATTTTAACTGTGACTTGAGGGCTTTTTTAAGATTTTTTTAATTAAAACTTACATTTTTTTCTGGTCAGGAGTCAAAAGTTTCCAATGAAAAATATTTTATAGTCGCATTGACGTCAATGCGACTATAAAATATTTTAACAGCAACTTCCGTTCCATCCCAGTTTCCTCTGTAGACTTTTCCGAAACCACCTCTGTCCAAGTAATCCTTCTCATTGATGTTTATGTTTTGGGCAAAGCCTCGAGTTTTAGATGGATCACTCAAACTCATCCTAGAGCCACTTGATAATTCATGACTGAGAACTGGAGGACCGGAGGAACAATCACGATTTTCATTAGGTACCGAGGGTTTTGATTCTGATGGAAATATTTTAGCCAAAACTTTCACAGTCCTCTCCTTACTAAGTGATGCTGCTTTGATAATTGAGTTTCCATCAACGTCCGAGATTTCAATCTCTGGTTTCATGGTTTCAATCAGGTCCCGAGTAGACGAATATCCTTTCATGTCCAGTTTTTCATGGAAATACGTCCGATATTCTGTTTCCAGTGAGCGTAAATCCAGTCCAGTCTAAAATAATTAGCAACAAACAACAAACCGTAATTCACATGACACTGCAATCCAAATTCAATTTTTTGCTGTGATTAATTTAATTGTAATGAAAAATGTATATATCAATTTAAAATATCAACTTTTGAATTCAAACTCGTAGGATTTTTTCTCACCATGTTAAATTTAAGGAGGATCAGCGTTTCTATTTTCAGTTTTACACGTGATTCAGAGCAGGAAGAAAGAGGAGAAGAAACTGCCACTCGTGAAGCCATTTTCAAATAATTAATGAACAAAAAAGAATGAATAAATAAAAACAAACTATAAAAACTGTATAAATAAATAAATCACAATAATAAATAGAGCGAATTGAGTGAATTTGAGCTTTGAGCTTTGAGCTTTGAGCTTGGCTTGATGATTGAATTGCAAATGTGAAAAAATGCTTCAAGGACCAAAGACAAATGACAAAAAAGAAAGGCACATGAAGAAAGAATCACGTAAACATAAATCACATGGAGTTTTTTCCCCTTTTCTATTTTTAATTTTTGTCTTGTATTGTACTTTAGGATCAACAGGCCGAGTAATTTTTAGTCCCATGATTTTTGTTTACTTTTAAAAGGGGTTTTATGGGTTAACCTTTGCCCTTTGTATTCACTTTGTCCCATGCATTTTCCTTCTGTTATTATCAAGTTTTAACTGAATATTTTGTTTCAAAACCCCAGCCTCTTTGTGTATTGTGCTGACGGAATGAAAAATGACAAATGACAGACAAACAAACTCAATATTTCACTCTCCATTCTTCATTCTAATTCTGTCCTTTAAGTTTTGATACTTGAGACTTGAGCTTTCACTTTGGCCTTGGGCTTTTAATACAAAAAACGAAATTCCCCCTGACTTTTCTGCAGACCGGACGAATGAAAATATTCCAACTATCTTTTTTTTCATGGGTCAAATACAAAGCAGACCTGGACATGATTTTCACTGGATTTTCACATGAATTCAATCCAAATCGGTATGAATACATTTAAGTACCTGCAAATGGATTCAAATGGCTCGAATTACGCAAACAGATGTTTTGGACCTGATATTTGGAAAATTGCCATTCGCGATGAGGCCTAAATCTTGAAAATTGATCCATCATAATCGATGCACATGAAATTGTGTTTCGATTGAAAGGTCAAAACTCAAAACATGAATGTTTTATTCAATTCTCTTTTTGATGTTGGATTTTCCCTGTACCAACAATTAGCAGAGTTCCTCATGGAAAGAGAAAGTCTGAAAGTCTGATGCAGAGTAAAACAATTATGTGAATGAGGGAACATTCATACTGTCAAAATTGGCTGTTGTTGTTGTTGTTGTTTTTTTTGCTGCCGTCAAACTTACGAGGACAAATGGAAAGAAAGAAATGAACGCGAGAGATTTTAAATGCTCTATTTTTAATTATATTTTCATCCTTTTCGTTTTCCTTTTCAAACTTTTCCGTGCTCACATCAGAAGAGCAAAAACAAAAACAAGCAAGACGATCCTGTGGAGAATAAGAAAATATCCAAAGGAAACAGTCCGCTGAAAAAGGGAAGGCGGAGTTTCGAGTTTTGAGTTCGATTCCCGTACAAGTTAAATTAGGACATCTAAAGATTCGTATCCATTCCAATCAGCAGAGCTGATTTCAAGTTTCCAGTTGAATTTTTTTCAACCAGCCAAATACATTGAATGAAAACCCCTTGATTTTAGGCATGCCAATTTAATTAAAAGTCAACAAGTTCATAAATAAATGTTGCGCTGCTCCCTTTTCTCTTCTCTCCATGACGTCACATTTAAATGACAAGTGTCCAACGGTAAATTTCCATGAAAATCTGCACCGACAGTAATGATGATGTAATGAACAGTGAGTAGAAGGAGACGAGAGATATTTAAAAGCAATGTGAAAAAAATCAAAAGTTATCCATTTATTGTGCAGAAAAATGTTTAGACTTGATTACTCAAAACTCATCATTGTGGGAAGCAAGGTTTCACATCATTTTAAAAGTTGAACCGACATTATACTGGAAATTTACTTGCAATTCCATATTGCTCCATATGTAATCCATAATTCGTACAAGAAAGGACAAAAGGGTTGGAGTAAAATGGAATCCATCGCTTTTTCCGCGTTTCGGAATTGGATTTCGGGAAACTTGAAATTGAAGACAACTGTACAGAATAGTACGAATAGAACGTATAGTCTACATAATAAAATTACGTATAGTTGCTTGTTATTTATAAGTAAGGAACTTGCTCCACAAAATCTAAAATTTACGAGGCATGTCCACATTTTGATACTTGAGATTTGTGACTTGTGACCGTGAAATATGACGGACATTATTCTCAACAACTTTGGAGGTTGGAATTTGGAATGAATTGTATATTTAGCATGAAATGATGGTGAATCGTAAAAATATTATAAAAATAAACGTCAAATTATACTCTCGGAAAACTTTTTCATCGATGACAAAGGAACAGAGAAAATAAATTTTATAACACGACAGTTTAAAATGGAAATCATGGATATTTTCATAGCTGGAAAATGGAAGAAAATAATGCTATTAAAGTCGCTTCGAGGTCGATCGAAGGAATTTACTATTTTATATCCTGAAAATGGGCAGACGGAGGAATTTGAATTTTATTTAGAATTCAGAGTTTGCCAGTTTCTCATCTTGCACACTTTCATCTTCAAAAAACCATACAAGTTTTTGTTTCAAGTTTTCAAAAAACTTTTCCAAATTTTAGCATCGAAATCCTTCAATTTTACAAAACACTCCAAATTTTAAAGTAAAATTAATAAACGACAAAAAACATAACTTTATTTTCCACCTAACCAAAATAAAGTAAGAAATCAGCAACATGAATTATCTGTCGGAAGTGCAAAAATTGAATCTCGAGTCCAGTGCAAGTGCAAAACAACAGCAAATCAAACGCATTACAAAAACACAAAGTGAGAACATGAGAGAAAACGATAAGACAAAAAAAGTTCCATTTTTATCCACTTTCACTTTGACTTCTCAAGACATGAAATATAATTTTTGGGTGGTCAAACTTCTCACCTGGATCAAAATCATACCGGCAAACTTTGATTTGGATTCAAAATCCTTTCAAATCAATAAGTATGAAACAAAAACAAGGACAAGAACCAGACATAAATTTCTGGATACTAACACGTCAAAAATATTATTCAGATTCTGGCAAATTTTTGCCATTATGCGAATTTTACATCTAATTTTGGTCACGATTCCGCTCATCCCCACTGTGCACCAACATAAATCAAGATCCACCTCACCCGTAGAAATTCTTCGAAAATTCACTACAATTTTGGTCACCACTAGCAACGTTGGCATTTACTTTGGCTACATTCAAGCCGCCGTTTTTGATTTCGCAACATTTAGCTCCATGCATAGCACGCTCATTCCAAATCCGAATCCGAATTCTCAATCCCAGTTCCAGCTCAAAATGGCGAAAATACAAGATGGCCGATCTGTATTCTGGAATCTGTTGGAAATTTTGGATCGTCGTCCATTCCGACTCAAGCTGCTCATTTATCTTCCTTTCATCTTGTATTTAATGGTTTTGGTGGTCCCCGGGATCATGATTCTGGATCCAAACTTTCCAATGTTCTGGGCATCATTTTGTCTCGGATCAAAATCGAAATGGGAGTTTAGCTGGACTCGATGCTTCTTCTGCCCACTATTGATTTTTCTGGACCTACTTTTTTATTTCTTCATGAATTCCCTCGTCTTCATCGCCGTCTATTTCATCCTTTTATTCATGATTCGAGTCAAAGAGGATCTTGATTTTGAACTTGGAAAACTAAGGTGATTTTTATACTAAAGATAAAATTGATAGTTCGGCGTTTAGTGTAAGATGGCACGGGCTAAATGGTAAACATTCCGCATATGTATTAACCTGCCAAATTTCAAATTTATGTAGGTCACGTGGTGGACTTGAAAAACTTGAAAACGGGAGAAAAACCTTACAGACGATTAAGCTACAAATCATCCTTTTCAATCAAATCCTCTCGCAAATTGTCTACGTCATAAAATTGGTCACGCTGGGAGGGGCGATTATTGGTGGATTTTTTACCATCAAATTCTTGACAAGTGAACCACTCTTCACATTTCCAACGGCCGTCATTTTCCTCGAGTCCAATCTCATTTACTTTGTCCTCTTTGACAATGTGTATCAGGTCACGGAAAAAGTTGAAAAGCTCAAAAAACAAATCCTGGAGAAGACTCAACAACCAAATTCAAAGCAGAATCAACGGGTTGGACTTGAATACAAAAGGATTTGTTGGTCTGTTCAGCGTCTAGGAATTCAAGCGGGTGGATTTTATTTGATGGAGAGGGAAACAAGTTTAATTTTTAGAAATTACATCCTCGAACAAATCGTCAGTCTACTTCTCACATTTCAATAGGAATTTATTATAAATTATAAATAATTTACTTTGTGCAAAAATCGTCAGTAGATAAATATATGGGGTAAGTTTTATTTTTAGTCACCTGCATAAAACATCATTTTTGTGTATAACTATAACAATTTTTAGATCTGGATTTAAAGATTTTTTAATGCTCATCAATTCTAAATAATGTAGCGATGAGAAAATATAATTTGTTTCTTAAGCATTTTCTAAAGCATAAAGAGTAATAAATGTTCCGCCGAATTTTCATATCAGAATACAAATAGGAATTACGAATTCAAATCAGAGAAACGTTTAAAACGGAAAAACCCTACAATTTTTCACCATGAAAAAACAACAAGTGTAATAAGAATTTGACTTGATCTCTTTCTTTGTAGTCTCTCTCTGTGTCGTTTCTGTACATATTACAATAAAAACAAAATTCTTATGATTAAATATTTAAAATTAAAAGTAGAGAAAAAAGTCAATAAAAAAACACATTGTGCTCTGTCGTCGGAATTCTTTGCATTTTATTCCTCGAGTAATAATACTGAATTTGCATTAAAAAGTAAAAAAAGGGAATGACAATTCAAATGCAAAGTTGAATATTTTAATTTGAACATGTAAACACGAAATTCCAAAGACTCGAGAAGTGCATTTTTCTCATTCCTGGAAGAAACATGAAAATAATAATACTTCAACTCGTAGCTCGTAGCAGATTATTTAAACACAAAACACACATGAGTTATTTGTAGAAAAGAATGGTAAGAATTTGGAATATGCATAACGAAAATAGAATTTTGAATTACATAAATTTAATCTGGGATTAACTCATTATATAATTCAGAGAATGAGAGAGCAAGCAGAACTCAGAAGCAACGAGATTACAAATCAACTCGGTCGTTCTTAAGTCTTATCTTCAGCTCACCTTTTCGTCCTTTCTCTCGTTTACTTTTGTAGTACTTTTCGTGTTTTCCATAGAAATTATCACAGCTAACTAATCCAGCACAACACATTTCATTATTTCATCATCATTTTCCACGCCAACAAGTTTTTTTCTGTGTTCACAAAAACTTATATCTAACATTTACACATCAAAAATTACAAAAATAATTCTAAACTCCAAGTTAAACTTTCCAAAGGAAAAATAAAAAGTTCATTTTGTGTTTTTTTACTCTTTGTGCTGAGTTCAATTTCCCATTTCTAATCTCAAACTATAAATTTTCACTGTTTTATCGTGTGCTTCTCGTCCTTGTTTTTTTTTTCAATAAAAACTAAACCTACTTTTTTAAAACTCCTATTGTTTTCCAAATTCAACTAAAACTTAAAGCTTTAAAAATGGATCAAAATCAAATTCAAGCTATGGAAAAAGCATTGCAAAATCCATTGGTAAAAACTCATTTTAAAAATTATACTTTTACAATATTTTTTGTTCAATAATAAATAATTGTGAATAATTTTAATTACTTTTTGTTCTTTTTCAATTTACGGTGGACTAATTAACAATGTTTTTCTTAAATGTTTCATAATTTTGTGTAGATTTTACAGAAAATCTTCCAAAAATTGAGTGCTTCAGAACTCCTTGATTGTCGTCTGGTCAGCAGTTTGAATTGGTTTGATTTGGCCACCGAGATTTTGTGTGAGAAGAAGATGATTAAAATTAATTTTGATTTTTCAATTCCACTGGCCAACGGACAATTTAATCGTGCTTTTGAAAATCCAACTGAAAATCCATGGTCTTTGAAATCCCTGGTAAAATGCATCAAAGAATCCGATTTCTTCCCGTGTTTCCGATTCCGGTTTTGTCACGGATATTTTGATGATGAGGATTTATTGGAATTTTTCTCAGTCCACGGAGACTCCATCGTCGAGCTGGAATTGGATCTGATCGCCCGGGCGAATGTCAATAACACTATTGAAAATTTTGGAGAAATTCT
>JAQGBH010007882.1:0-10425 GCA_034698265.1 Sminthurinus aureus | reverse complement strand
TTAGTTCAAGAATCGCCGCTAGGTTTAAATTATAAAATCCAAACGAGCCGTTTTTCATAGATAATCTCACATATTATGAGCACTTACTGGCTCATTAGATAATGTGCATAGTCAATAGTATTGACTCAGTATGTACAATTATAGTTGTTTGTTACATTGTTTTTGTTCCCATGTATAGCTTTTCGTAATGTAATATGTAATAATGATAATAATGACTTACATTTAAGGTGATAATGGCATAAAAGTACTTTCCTGTCCGTGTTGCGATAAAATATGCGGTCCAAATTCAGGTAATTTTTTTCGAATTGTTACAAAAAAGGGGATAAATGGAAATGAAAATCTTTAAAACACACACACATTGTATTTGAAGAGTAGTAAATTATTATTATTGTTCTATACCAGTTCAAATTGTGTGCATTATAATTGTTGTTGTTTTTTTTTCTTTGTTTGTTCACTAGGCTGTAATTGTGGCCCATTCCAAAGACTTGATAAAGAAGAAGAAGCTAGAAGATTTACAAAAGCAAATACTATCATCATTTCTTCTATGATTCATCAAAATTGGACATGGGGACGGAAACCAAGTAAAAAAATATGCATAAATGAATATAATTAGTAATTAGTTATTGAAGTATATGACTATGTATTTTAATTTGTTTTCTTGTTCTCATTCGTTTATATATATCATAATATTATTATAGTTTATGGGATATATATAATAAGATGTAACAATATTACTTGTAATGTCTTTGATAAATACTATTGAATTGAATTCACATCCGATTTTTTTTGTATTGCAAATATGTTTAATTTTAAAATAGGTTCTGTTGAATTGAAGGAATGTCAAGAAGCTTTAGTTAATGAACAACGAATCTCAAGTGTAGAACATGCGAGCAATTCATTATATTCAAAATTACTATGGATGCGCCTTATTATTACATACAGATATTATACAGCTCTAAGTAATGTAGAACATGTTTCATCATCACCAAAACTAACAAAAACCCGTACTAATTCCAATTTAGTGATGAAAGAAACAAATAAAGGGTACAATTATTTAATATTATTATTATACTGTTATAATTTGTTTATGATGTACATGTATATAATGTATTTTTAAACTTTATATTGTGGGTATTATACTTCAAACTTTACTTCAACCATTCAATTATATTATGTTGTATTAATACAGACAAAGTAAAACATGGGATACGTCAACAGCTAGTATGGCTAGAGTTGGAACACGAGCAGCTTTAAATTTTGCGTTTGCATTTCTTCGTAGAGGTAATTTGACTAGTTACTCTCTCGATACTTTGTACTTGATACGTTTTTATTTTTCATATTATGTTTTATACTAAAATTCCATGTATTATAAATTATAAGTATACATTTGTGTATAATATTATAAAATCTTTATTTCAGCCTGGCGTTCTGGAGAAGACACAGAAATATGTAGTGAATTATTACGGGAAGCTTTAGAAACTTTAAGGTAAAGAAAAACTAAAGAATATTATATCTTTTTACTTTGTATTTACATTATATTATAATAATATTTAATTATTCTACATTTATCTAGACATTTATTATGACTAGATAAATTATATCAGAGTCTCTAGAGTATACTATTTATGTTTCTTCTATTATTAATTATTAATGATACAAATAGAAAGTGTTTCATACATGTAAATATTTTACAGTGCTGTTCCAGAAGCATCTTTATTCGAAGAATCAAATGTTACATCAATATGGTTAGAAGTTGTTCAGAAATCTGAAACCTTTCTACAATCAGTTGCTCTCGGGTAAAAAAAACAATACATATACCATGATACAACAATTTTAGGTCATATTTTGATGTAGTGTAGAGAAATTTATAGAATGTAAACGGGAAAGAATTATATTGTTTTTAAGATTTAACTATGTATGGTTTCTTTTCTTTCCTTTATTTTTTGCTCATAACAGAAATGTTGGTGGCGAATTGTCCGTTTCAATTCCTTTGATTGATCAACATTTAGCCTTGTGCTTATTACTTGAGTTTGCGGTACAGCGCGGAACTCTCACCCGGATGTTAGATTCCGTTCTACTTCTTTTAGAAATTTGGGAAAGTCGTATGTCAACTTGTCCTGACAATAAACTCAAAGATAGAAATTTTAGTGCGCCTCTTATTCCTTTTCTCAAACGTTTAGAAAGAATTTCGCCAGAAAAAGCAAAATATTTTGAAGTCGAACAACGAACTGATGATTATTGTTCTCTTCAGGTAAATTATGTTGGGAAAAATACATTACTTTCAAATTTAAGTACCACCTTTCATAACAATGAGAAATTCATGATGTGTTTTATTTCATTATTTACTTGTAGAACTCTCCAACAGATTGTTTTCTACGATATGTTGAATTACCCGAAGATGAAAATGCCTTGGTAGATTTGAAAATAGCTGCAGTTACTGTGATGTCTCATCTCAATAGACTAGCAACTCCTTATAATCCTCCACCTGCCTTTTGCAAGGTTAACTTTATAATTATTTTTGTAAAAAGTACTTGTACCTTAAAGTTGAAATGAATACAGATATGCGTATGCATGCATAATACATGTACATTAAGTTATTTTATTCACTGAAAATACCAAATGTGTACACACACACATAATGAGTTTTTTTTGTATCTGTCTATCGTATTTTCTTGATTTAGTTTCCTTACAATAGTCATTGGCAACAAGTTTTAACAATGGGTTCATTAGGATTCATGGGATCTCCGGTTGGTCCTCAACAGTGTGATATTTTGGGCGAGCTGGGAGTACATCAAATATCTTGTGCGGAACGTTGTCTTTTGATCTTGACACAAAATGGAAAAGTATACTATATGTATTATAGTTCTGAAGCTCAGGTAATTGTTTTATTTCTATATTTTACTATTGTTCTTTTACCTGCTGCAGATACAAAAGCCTGTTTTATTTCTTGTGACTTTATATAACTTTATTTCTCAATCTGACATCGTTTATGGCTACTGTTATGAGTATGGGCAATGTATTTTTGTTGTGGTATTTATAGTGTCCTCAATTGATTGATGGTTTTGGTAACAAGGAAATAACAAAACTAGCTACTTACCCAGATAGCAAGCATTATCTAGCATTGTCTTGTGAAGGAGAAGGTACTTTTCTCGTTTTAATATTAATTAACCAATAGTTTCATGTTTATACACACACACATGTACCAAAAACAACTATAACTTTTATTGTCTTTAGAATTTCATCATATTATAGGTTATACGTAGATGTGATAGATAATCGACAAAATTGATGTTGAGAAAACAACTATTGTTCATATTAATGAAATCACAAATTCTTTGTATAAAATTGATGACTTTACAGTGTGGAGTTGGGGTGATGGAGGTGACGGAAAATTAGGACATGGAGACTCCAATTCTAGAGAGGAACCAACACTTATACAAGGTCTTGTTGGGAAAAATATTGTTCATATTGCTGTTGGAAGTACTTACAGGTGAAATTTCAATCATTGTTTGTTTTTTTTTGCCTTTCCTGTTCTAATTGAATTGTTACAAGTACATAATATAATATTACTTGAAATTTTTTGTATTGTAATACAATTGTATTTAATAGTGCTGCGATTACTGAAAATGGGGAATTGTATACATGGGGAAGAGGCACTTACGGAAGGTTGGGATTAGGAAATAGTGATGATCAAAATGTACCATGTCAAGTTGCTGGTCTAAAAGGTTTATTTTTATTATATATTATTGTAATAGTTTAGTTGAATGAATTATGAGGAGAAAGTCGGAGAAAGTCTTACATGGTTTTTTTTTGCATGTTTACGGCAGGGAAAAAAGTAGTCGATGTTGCTTGTGGAAGTGGAGATGCACAAACTCTTTGTATAACGAGTGAGGGAACTGTGTTTTCCTGGGGAGATGGAGGTATTATTATTGAACTTCAATTTTTTTTAAATAATAGTGTATCCATACTTGATATTATGTAATGGAAGTCCTGAAATGTGTACAAATGTAAATTTATGCTGGCTAATATTATCATTGAAGTATTTATATGTGTTTTATTTATTCAAAGATTATGGAAAACTTGGATTTGGAGGTTCTGATGGCTGTAAAGTTCCTAAATTAATAGAAAGACTGGAGGGAATTTTCATTGAAAAAGTATATTGTGGAGCACAGTTTAGTGTATGCCTCTCAAGAGAAGGTGTTGTGTATACATTCGGAAAAGGGGATAACTATCGGTAATCCAACGTCGATCAATATAAAATAATAATTACACCATTCAGAATAGTGATTCCTTTCCCTGGATTATATTATTATTATGAGTATGATATTTTATTGTTTAGTCTTGGTCATGGATCCGATGAACACATTAGATATCCAACAAAAGTAGAAGCTTTAACAGGGAAAAAAGTTGAACAGCTGGCAGTGGGATTGGTAATTTCAATATTCATAAATAATTGTGTAGACATACTTCTGGTTTGTTTTTAAAGGATCTAAAAATCGGAGAATGAGAAAACGATACCTGTATGTACTATGCATAGGTTACAATTTTGTATTGATTGTCTCATTTTTTCAGATGCATGTACTGGCACTAACAAATAAACAAGAGGTGTACGCTTTTGGTTCTAATGTTAATGGGCAGCTATCAGATTTTTCAAGCAGTTATATCCCAGAACCTACACTTTTACAATGCTTAAAAGGAAGGTCCATTATTACTGGATTAGCTTGCGGTCCTTCGCAGGTAATTTTTGTTTGAGTTTACATATTCAGTCCTCTTTCAGTAAAATCAAAAATATTTCCCTTTTTATGCCTTATAATTTTGATATTGTACAATATTATGCCAATATTTTCGTATCATAGACATGTTATTGACACTTTATGCTGCATAATTTATTTTAGACTTTTGTTTGGAGTACCAATAACCGTTGGGATGTGGAACAAAAAATACCTTTTGTTGTAGAATTATCAAAAAAGACGTTTCAACAATTAGATGCAGTCTTCAATAATGTTTGGAAGGGTTTAGATTCTAGACATGCTTCAACTATGATGGGGTATTGTTTTTAATTATACTTACATGTTGTATGTATTTTTGCCTTCATGTGTATTGTAGCGAAATGATTTTTGATATAAGAAATAATATGTAAAACTACAAAAATATTAATATGGCATAATATCTATGCATGACTAAAATATTTTGTACTTTTAACTTAATTTAGGATGAATCGCCCTCCTAGTCAATATAAAGAATGTATTGCTATCGCTTCATTGAATCTTTTAAAGTTACAAGTAAGTTTTTTTTTATTTTAAAAATTCATATTTTAGTACTTCGTTTTTTTTTAAATACATGCTGTTTATATAATTTTCTGTTATCATTCATTAGCCTACATTTGACAGTATATAGTATATGCTATATACATATCCGCACAATAAATATTAAGCTGTAATGATCATTTAAAATCATTCACTACGTATATATATATATGTATGACAAGTTATCTTTCTTTTTATTCTACATTTTACAGTTATATTCTGTACTAAGTCATTCTGTTAATTTGGAGACATTGGATATGGCTCCTGGACAAAAAACACTCTGTAATTTAAAAGATAAAGTAGTAACTCTTGCTAGTGACTTAGATATTCCTTCGAGTGTTCAAAATGCAGCTCAGTCTTGCCTTCAAATGGGTAAGGGCATAACTAATGTTTCTATTAGTATGATATATTGAAAAGGGTAATAATATTATAATAATAACAATAAACTCACAAGTCTCAGATCAATTTTTAAATGTTTAATTAATTAATTAATAAATAGGATGGAGTTTACTATTACCTACTGCAGATGAGAGAGCAAGATTTTTATCAACTTTACTTTCTACCACAGGTAAATGCGTCAAGTGCTAACCACATATAAACAACTGATGCAAATACCTACTTACCTATGTACATCTTTCGCTAGTCACCATCTTTTTCTATTCACCATGTGCACACACACGTAAAATGTATTTATAACCTTTTTGTTTTATTTATTTATTAGATCCTACTCCTAATACTTTTGGGAAAAAGTTTATGATCGATTTACTAGTGTCTAGTTTAACAGGAGAGAGTGGTGTAGAGAACGCTTTAGATACTGCTATTAAAGTAGAAATAGAAGAATTTGAAGAATCTCAACGTAAAAGTAAAAATACATCAACATCTCCTTTATATAGATTAGAACATGAGAATTTAATGAGTGAGGAAGCTATCCGTGAAGTACAAGCTAAAAAGAAAGGGAAAGAAATAAAATCTCAACTTGAGCAAGAAGAATCTGATCAAGCTATGATACCACTTTTAATTTTATTGAAACAGTTATTAAAAAATTCAACAGCAATGACCATTGCTCAACTTCAACATTGTTCTCCTTATTCAACAACAACATCAAACATTACTAATACTACTACTACTACTAATACTATCTCATCTGAAAATTCTTCAAACTATCCTACTAATTCAAGTTATAGGACTCGAAATACTCAAATTAACAACAATAGTACTATAAACAGTAATAATAATAATAATAATCTACCGTTTGATACGGAAACAAATAATGCAACACAATATGAAAAATCACCAAGTTTACTTCTTTTATTAAAATTTCAAAGACTTCTTATTTCTCGTATTCTTCAAATACAACATCAAATACGATTAGGTGACCGTAGCAATGGTAAGTACTTATTTATATACTATAGTATATAAGGCTATGTGTGTGTTCTTGTACAAATTTCTGATCTACTATTTTAGATCTACTTTTATCTTGTCATTGTTCTTTATGTATATTTAAATATCGTGTATGTTTTTATGTTTCCTTCTACAGAACAAAAAATGTTAGGTGCAGAATCTCTATTGGCGAAATTTATCTCTTTTCTAATTACACATTTAACTGAAACGATTTCATACGCTTCAGTAATTGTAACTCAAAGTAATAGAACATATGCTGCAGTTTGTTCAATTTTATCTGAAGATATTTTAGGTATTATAACACGAAATTACATTATATACTATTGATATTATGATTTTACATGATGTATTGTTCGTATTTTCCCATTGAAATTATGCAGTTGAATTGAAATCTTATGTAAATTTTCATCTCTTTGTTTTTTTATAGGTGTTTTGTTATTAGAACTTTTGATCTCACTTTTAATATTAAGTATTGGCGCGGATACCTTTACATCAATATCTCAATCTATTAATATGGACTCACCTTTAAAAGACTGTAATCCACAACTTAATAGACATCATAATATGCAAATAGGTCTAGGGTTTCTACGAAGAGCCAACTACATTGAACCATTAAAGAAATTTTTAGTAACACTTAATCATTTTAATCGACTAGCACCTGGTTGGGACCGAGAGGATAATGAAGCACTAGGATGGTTTGGTATAATTGGTTAGTGTACCTACCTATACTGTAATTCATAATGTATTATATATATATATAGTATACTGAAAATATATTATTATAGTATTCAATGTACATATTATACATCCCGTTTGTTTATAATCTGTTTCTTTTAAAATAAATTTACACATATTTGATACTTTTATGTGTATTATACCTTTTTACAGCTCCCTCGTTACACATGGAAAACCAAAAAGTTGATGGAGAAGATTTGCCAATGATACGAAAAGTTGATATTGAGAATCATAACAAAGAGGGTGGCTTATGGATTGTAATTAGAGGGAAAGTTTATGATTTAGAAGAATTTCGGTGAGTAATTATTATTATTGATCTATTTTTTTAAGTGATCTTTGTTGGCCATCATAATAATTGTTGTACTACTACTTTTATTCTTTTTTTTAAGTTCAATTAATTCATGTTTCTTTCATTTTCTCGTTGTTTTTCTATATTCCATAGCCTTAATGCACCATGTGGGAAGGAAGTACTAGAAAATTTTGCTAGTCAAGATGCTACGAAAGACTTTGACGATGCACATCACTCTGCTATTGCACTACAATTTTTACAACGATTTACCGTTGGATATTTTTCAGATCCAGTTAATGAAGTTACAAAGGTTTGTTCAAGTTAAATTCTCATGCATATCATGGTACATATTACATATTATACGTATATACGTATTGTACAAAAACACCTTTATGAGATAAACCCATAAAAAATAGAGGACTTTGTTGCTTCTATATTTTTTAATTCTTGAAATTTAATTTGTTTTTATTTTATATTTTAGGGAAACCGTCAAGATATCAATAGTGTGTCTTCTCCTTTTATGGAACTTCAGAGAACTTTAGCACATTTTGTTGGATTACATTGTCATTCCTTGGCTGTCAGCCTTCCTTTACAATCAGCAGAAGAAGCTTGTACTGATATTTTTCAAAAATCTTTTCTTCATGGTGGATTAGAAGCTATGCATCGGCAGGGTCCTTTTGATTCTGAAGGAGAAAAGAATGATGATGATGAAGAAAGAGGAATAAATGTAATGGAAATGGAAACTTCTGCTGCAGGATTATCTAATAATATAGAGTCTTCAACTTTAGGAAGTATGAACATATCATGTATGTCCTTGGCAGAGGAATTGAAAGAAAGTGAAAATCAAGAATTTGCAAGTGTAGAAGAAAAAGCAAATAGATTTCTACGTTGTTTTCTTCATAATAATTTCAATGTAAGCAACTAATTGTATATATATGTACTAATAATTCACATGACATGTTATATACATTTTGTGGAATACTTTTACAGCTCAATCAATTATTATATTTATTATTATTGAGCTGAATTACAACAAATTTTTTCCCCATGACATATATGTATTATAATATAAACTTATATTTTTTTTGTATTTTTTATGTTCACAAATTATATTTATTACTGGTATCATTACAATATTATATGGATGTCAAATTTTATTTATTTAGGAAATGTCCGTACGAACATTTATTGCCATTCTTGAACGAAATGCAAAACAGAGTCATTTATTGACTCATCAAGACTTTGCATTTGATCATCCAGTAGAAGAAGCTGGGAGACTATTAATGGCAACACTTTTGAAACATTTAAATTTAACTCTACTGGTTTATAGCCTTATTGAAAAAGGTAATTTTTTTGTTTTTACAAACCATCTAAAATAGTTTCATCTGTATAATATATTGAAAAAATATTTTGAATTTTTGAACATATAATGTCTAAAATATCAATTTAGAAAAACAAAACATGATTCGTTTTATAACCATTATATTTTAGAATTAGAAGGGAATGGACCAGTCAAATTACCGGTAGTACTAAGTGAAATGTTGTTTCAAGTCAATCAAACAAAATGGAATCTGGTCAAGTCGAAACAAGAGCAAAATAAATCATACAAAGAAATTTGTGTGCCTGTTATTGAAAAGTGTAGATTTTTACTTGATTCAATCCGTGCCTCAGATGCTCCAGAAATTCGAGCATGTAAAAAACAAAGTTTTCTTCATTGTTTGACAAGATGGAAATCTGCTGTTCGAAAAATTTTAAAAGATATTCGATTAGCAAAAAATGCAACACAAAGAAGCTCCAGGCCAGAAGATATTGTGAATTCAAGCATTCAGAGTTTAGATTCATTAAACACATCAAAAGAAGAAACTGTAAATGATGCCGTCACATTAATGTCTTCAATGACATCTAGTCAATATAATAATAGTAGTAGTAATAATAATAATGAACCAACAGAAATAAACAATACAACAGAGGATTCCGGCAATAATTATCAAAGCTGTGATCCAACAACTAACAATTTAACTTTACCAATTACGCGCTCATCCCATTTGCAGAACCAAAATAATAACAAATCATCTCAAGTACTATTCACAGCAACAGAAAATTCCAGTGTTTATGGTGAAAACATGCAGAATAAAGACTCTCCTTCCTCAATCAATAACCAGCAGGATAATAATAAAAAAAATACAATATCCTTGAAACATTTTATCTTACCAGACTCAAAAGATTTGAAAATTCGTTGCAATGATATTATTACTTTTGTAACAAGTAGTACAAAAGATTCGCCATCAATTGATACAATACGAAAAGCTTTATTCGCACAGGTAACATGATATTTGAAATACTATACTTCCTTAATGTTTTAAAATACGTTTAACACACACATTCTTATGCGTAGTATGAGTATGTGTTTAACTGTTTTTGATACTTTTATTTTGTAGTATAACATGGCTCATTGATAAATTTGTAACTCTTTTGCTTTTTTTTTTTAATAGAATGATAGAGCAAACGTAAGATTAGAGGGACTTTTACAATTTACACGTTTAATGAAAAAAGAAAATCTAATTCCATCTTCAAGGTAAGCTTTCTATATTATCAATACTTTTTATTTATTATATAATACAAGTAAAAACACCCGTCAAATGACGGGTTTTGAATCAGGTGAAATAAAATCCGTATCCGATTCATGGCCCTTTT
>JAQGBH010007881.1:0-10426 GCA_034698265.1 Sminthurinus aureus | reverse complement strand
TTTGACCTCAGGGTAACTTCAGTCTTTATCTACTTTTTAAAATTTTCATTTTCTGGTCAAAAGTACCCAAAGAAAAACCCAGAAGAAACTAGAACCAGAGCCAGAACCAGAAGAGGAAAAAATCCTGTAATCCCTCACTCCACTTTATTTCATGTACTCTATGATGTAAAATGTATGTAGAATGTAGAATGCAGAATGCTCAGTGCTCAGGTAACACAAAACGAGTGAGGTAGATTCTAGAATCCAGAACCCAGAATCTAGAATCTAGATTTTCCCCTCAAGTTTAAACCTTGTGGTTTCTGGTTTCTGATTTGATCTTTAGCATCTAAATAGTAAATAAAGCAAGACTCAAGACTCAAGACACAAGTAGATAAAGATGTTCTCATTCTTTTTCCCCTCACTGTTTACAGTTTACAATTTACAGTTTACTGCCCAAGTCACAAACTGGAGAAGTTTTGAAAGAAGGAAGAAAGAATGAGTACAGAGATTTTATATTTCTCGATTTTCGACTGTTGACTGTTGACTGTAGCGTGTATGATTTTTTGGTTTGGGGAATAAAATGATTGTTGTAGCGTGTAAAGATTGTTAGCTACTCACATTATTCTTGCCATAACGATACAATTAGTGGGATGAGTTATGTAATGTAGCGAGTTATGTCCTCTTTTTCTCTCTCTTCTTCTTTCTGGTGGTGTCAAGCATGTGGAGTATAAAAAATAGGGTAGATATAAAAGTGTTGGTTTTATAGTGTGCACTGCTTGTCCTTGTTCTGTTCTTATGTATCTACACTCTACACTCTACACTCTACACACACCACACACCACAATGTATACGAATAACGAATAATGTACAAGTTCATCTTTTTCTCTATCCATTTTATTTATTTCTTTGAATCTTACTCGTGTTCATCTTCATCTTCTTCATCTGGAATCTGGAGAGTTGAGAGTTGAGACTCAAGAGTTGAGAGTGTTCGTCTGTCTCTTGTTATTGCTCATGAAGATCCAAATCAGAGAGAGAGAGAGAGAGAGGAAAGTCTGAATGAGAATCATAACTCTTGACTGTATCTGTATATGAACGCTTTTATGCCGAAATGTAGTAGGTACTCACTGCTCAATGCTCAATGCTCAATGCTCAATGCTCACATATGGAGCAAGGAATACGTAATATCCAGTCTCCAGTACGTTTGTGCATTAGCCTCCAACTGCTGTGACTTGTGAATGGTGGAAGATAGGACGAGGAGGATCATTCAATTTGAGCGACCATCAACCGTCAAATCCCATCTACCTACCTGTTTCCAGGTCTCATTAAATATAATGGACTGTATTATCAACCACCATCAATGTACGAGGTACAGGAGGAACAAGAACAAGTACGTGCATATTTATTACTCTTCTCTCTCTCTCTCTTGTCTCTTCTCTGGACTACATGTATCTTCATACAGAGTACTTATGAATGACAACACAATACACAATACACAATGAACCATGAAGCCGTCAAGTCCACCAGGATCAAATCAAATCCTATGAGATTTTTATACCCACAACCCACAACATTCTACATAGTAGACACTAGTTTGTAGTTTTACATATCTATTATGTCTTGTGTTATTGTGGCACTAGGCAATAGGCACTGCCATTGGTTCGTAATACGTAATACATGCAATAAATTTTTGTATGGAGTATGGAGTATGGACTTTATACATCTCTGTATCTCTGTATATGTATGTAGTTAAAGTTAAGTACCGGTGCTTAAAGCCTACGTGTGTGCATAGAATATGGAGGATGGAGGATCAAGTATGAATCCAACAGAAAACATCACACTTGTGTACCTACCTCATAAACGAAGTCATCTTCTCTTTCTCCTTCTCATTCCTATTCCTATTTTCTGTCGACTTAATTTCACTCTGACTTTCTCACAGAACATTTTATTACTTTCTGCTACTACATATCTACATTTACATCTACACTCTACACTCTACACTCTACACTCTACACACATGTGGATGGAGAGCACACATTTATTTTATGCATACCTATAATTTGAACCCGCAGCTTTTTTTCTATTTTTCTCCCTTTTCATCTTCACATGTCTCGTCTCCTTCATCTTTTTACCCCTTTTTCTATGTACATATTCCACACTCTGTCTCTTTAAAAGAAATCCACGTTCTCTACGACAACTAGATACTTGGGTCAAAGTCCAGTGAGAATGGGCTTTTCAACGAATCTAGTACATTTTGAGTATATTTTCATGGTACTTGACGTCATACGTGCTCAATTTTCAATGGTTACAATATTTTGCAATATTTCTTTGCTCATCCACTGCGTACTGTATATTGTATAGTGTATAGTGTATAGTGTAGTAATAATTATTACGCTTCGAAAAGTTGCTACTTTTGTAGATTGTAGACATATGAGACTTGAGACTTGAGACTATTTGAAACTTGATGAATGATGAATGAGATCTGACCACCATGAAAATACATTCAAACACATTCATTTTTCATTTGTAGTTCAAGAGACAAGAGTTGAATATTGAGGATTGTGGAATATGGAATATGGAAAATGGACATTGTGGAACGAGTAAAAACAGTCATGTGTATTTTATTCTCGCATTTTTACATACAAGTACAATATTCTCATTTCTCATATTCCAAATTCTAAATTCCAATCATGTCCTATTTTCCCTTATACATACTACATACTACAGTATACGAAGGATATGTACGATATTGTGTATAGTGTATATGTATAAAAAGACAATTATCTGGGGACACATCCACCAAATTCAATTCAATCCTGTTTCTCCTTTCCTTTCCACTGTGTGAATGTGAATCTGCCTGTGAAATTGAATGAATTTGATCTGTCACTGGTCGCCAGTTTCTCATGTAAGTTACTCGCTCCGTCTCTCTCTCTCTCTCTTTCTCTCACTATTCTCTACGTAGTTGCACAGACAAGAGTTTAGAGACAAGAGACAAGAGACATAGCACAAAACAGAAAACACATGTATAATGAATAACTGGTTCGTCTAAATGAATTATCATGATAAGTGTAATTGTTATATTGTCTGGTAGATTGTAGATTGTGGATTGTGGATATTATATGATTGTCTATTGTATTGTAATTTCATGTAATGTAATCTATTGGTGTATGAGCATTGAGAATTGAGCATTGAGCATTGAACATTGCGAATGATCTATGTGTGCAACTTTTTTTATATACAGGAACATTTTTTCTTCTTCATCTTCTGTCTTCTGCTCATTATCATAGGAACAAAGTTTATGTATTTGTACATTGTACATTGTGTATTGTACTTGCACCAATCTTCTCACATGATTGTAAAGTTGTTCCTAGTTTGCATGAATGAATGGCTCACCATTAGCCATTTTCCTATTACCTACTCTTGACTCTTGACTATGAACATCTGAAATCTATAGGGATGATATCATAACTTATGCACGTACAATGTACAATGTACAGCGTACGCTTAGGACTTGGGACAGTGCACCATTTTCCATTTATGAACCTACAATGTGCGGTTCTAGTTTCTAGATTCTAGAATCTAGTTATAAGTTGTAACGTATGATGTACGATGTACGTTGTATGTAATGTGGTCATTGTTAAATCTATGAACTGAACTGAGAACAGACTCTGAGTATTTTATTACAGATAATTTTGATAATTTCTTCACCCGTGATCTTGTTTGCCAATTTTTTTTCTAAATTCTGACTTGCAACTTTTGTAACTTGTGACTTGTGACTCGAGCGAAAAAAAGATGAAAGGTGGATGAGATTTTTAGAGAAATGATTTCACAACAAGAAAAAGGGAAAAAGTATTTACTATTTACATTATTCATTATTGTGAGCAAGATTCAAGATGACGGGGACTCAGGACTCGTTCATTCACACTGGTCTCTGCTCTTTATAATACATCATTTAATTCCTTTATTTCCCATCAATATTATTTATTAGACATTGAATCTTTTCTAGAATCTAGAATCTAGAATCTAGATACATACAATTTACACTTTGTTTATTTGGAGCAAATAACAAGTACTCTTCTAACTGCTAACAAAGTAACTAGTAGATTTAGAGATGGAGTGATGGATAAAGTGAGACAAGTCAGTCGTCCGTCATCACATATGTATATAATAAAATATAAATACGGCGACCACATTAGGTATTAGGCATCAGACCGTTCAACTGGAAAATGTGTGCAGACAACAACTAATTGACAAGATGATGTGTGATGGGTAATGAAAAAACCATGAAACCACAAAAGTAGCGTACAAAATGCAAAATAAATGATATATTTATGTGATATAATTTTACTCCTTTTTCTACATCAAGAGTGCAAATTCACTTAATTACTGAATCGTTTCAGGATTTAAATTAATTCAATGCCCATACTTATAACATAACTATATTATCTCGTATTTTTTGTATCATTTCTATAGATATTTCTAGAGGGTGCGTGATATAGTTTAATATATCCTTGTTATTTTTGTTTTATGCATCTCTTCTCATTACCTTTTATTTACCTGTTCTACGCTCTGTAGGCAGTCCATTCTTCTTTCCTTATGACGTGTGAAATGTAGAGTAATGTGAATTTACAGACAACTATAGACATGACATTGGCATTGAATGAAAAGTATACCATTATAATTTGTCAGTTTACCCTGTTTTGCTTGGAGCTTTGATCTTCGACAACATGAAAGGGATTGTGAACATTGAACATTGAATAGAGTCAAAACAAACACATGCACACAAAATAATATTCAATGCTCAATGTTGTTGTGATTTAGAATTTACTTTTCTCCTCATAATAATCTCGTTTTTTAGTCTTGTGCATAAATTACACAGTAATAATAATCTATAATAATAACATTATTATTATTATTAATTATTATTACTATTCAGAATTCAGTGGGTTTTCTTATTACAAATTATAATTTATAAAGCGTATAATATTATGCTCAGAACATGACAGATTGAACATTAAAGTATACCTGTTCAGAATTCAGAATTCCGATATATCCAAGTAATTAGCAATCTCGCTCACTTCAGACTTTAAACTTTAGAGTTGTCAGATCTGTAAATCTACAATCTACATTCTGTGCAGATTTTGTTTTGTACAATGTACAATGCAAGAAGTATAATTCTGGATCTGTTTTTTCATAGTACACATAGTACATACTTTGTAAATCGTAAATCATATGAATAGTTAATTTTTATGGGTTTCATCATCTGTAAATCTTTTTGAATGGTTGAAATACAATATTCAATATACACAATGTACATATGCCTTCAAGTAATTACACTAGTTAATGTAATCATAATTATGATTTTAAAACAGTTTGATGCTAAATAATAAATAACATTTTGCTTCGTTGCTTGTTGTACTTCTTCTTTTTTCAACTTCTCATGTCAAATATCTTCCTTCTCAATCCAATTCAATCCATTCCACATTTCAGCTTTCGTTAGTTGAATCGTTTGGATACTGAAGTAATTATTGTGTTTGGGTCCACGTCTCATGGATTAAACATCTTTTTGTTTCTGTCTATACGTTATACGTGTTGGATGATGGATGTTATATAGGTATATTACATAGGTATTTGACAGAAGTGTCTACAGGTACAAAATAAAGAGATTTTGGTTTGTACTTATTTTGTTAATAAACTTGTCTTCATTTCCCGGAGTACACTTCCTTGTAGTGCACTTAATTACACTGATCAAAGTAATCAGAACGTACTCTGAACCCACAAACTCATCCACTGTTCTGATTTTTGAGTATAGGTAATAGGTACATTCCATTGTCTAAATGTATTGTAAAATTTTATATCAATTCGCTATATACATGATACAGCGTCTTCTATCCTTTGGGTTTTTAGGAGAATGTGAAGAATGAACAAATTGAAAATTGAACCTCCTTCTCTCTGTTCTCTGTTATGTCATCAACGTGAATTGATTTAATTTTCGTGATAAAATAAAATGAAGGATTGCCTAAAAATTATAAACATACTTTGTTTTAAGAAATGAAACTTGTTTTAGGTACTTCTGTTTACGGTTTATAAACAAGAAACCTTTTGCATTAAAATATTCAAACTGAGAGAAAATGTTTATTCAAGTAGATTTTAGATCACATTTATTATAAAATATTATAACCTTATAGTTTTATATTAATTGTATATCTCCAATACGCACTTCAGCCTTCAGAACGAACTTAAACTTGAATATTGAACGACTTTGTTTCGCCCTTGATGAAAATATGAGGAAAATTGACAAATCTCCGAAAATATTCTGTGAGAAAGCAATGAAAACTTCAGAAAATTTGTGGATTAAGCAATATACCTACATGAATTAATTTGTAAAATGATTAGAGAAACGAATGAATTTTGCCTATGCGTGAAATGTAAAATGAGATTAACAAATAGGATATTTTATATGTTGTTTTATTATATTTTATATTATGCTTGATGTGGTTTTGCAGTTTGCAGCACATACCTAAGCATCTCTTATGAATAATAGGACTCTTTTTAATTAAATAAAGGTATGATAAATACACAGAGGTACAGCACAGTATGGGGTTAATCAATGCAGAGGTACACGAAAACTCAATTGGGAATTTTGTATGCAGTATTAAAAAGTTTTCCTTTCTTTCTTTTTCATTTCTTCAGTATTCAGTAGTGTTTTACAATTACATTTTGTAGGCATAATATTTATCAACTATTAACTAAAATATATACATGTATATAATATAATATTATGAAATATACATAAGCACACTTTGTATAGTTTATATACAACTTTTGAAACAAACACAAATAATTAAGAGAGTATCGGTATAAGGTACTTGATTTTTTACTCGTAATCTAATTGTAAGTAAAATAGTATAATAATAATAATAATAATAATAGTACAGAATATCGTAGAATTGCAGATACATTATGGATATGTTTATATACACACATAATATGTTATTATGGAATGGAATTCCTTTTGAGATTAATTATTAAAATGTACAAGACTATATCAACTTATCATTTATTTTATAAGGGGCGATTTATACAGATTAAATAATAATATGTAGCCATTTTGTTTAGTATTGTTATACCTATATTACTACACTAAATTTTATACTATATTATATAGGATATCATGGTAATCATTTTTTTTCAAAAAATACTAGTTTTATACCTTTTGTTAGTGTAGGACATTGTATTTTAATTATTTTATTGCTCCAATCCGAATTTCACAAAAGGCTGTACTGGGATTTAAGTGAGCTTTGAGTTGTGAGTTGTGAGGTTGCTATTTTAATATTAGGTATACAAATTTTGTAATTCTGAAAGGTTTCAAAGGCACGTAAAAGGCACTGCATTTTTTTAATAGTACTTTGTTGATATGTGGAAATGGGAATGGTGAAAGTTTCATGAAAGTCCACGATTCCTGATTTTGCTTTCACACTTTCATTGATAACACTTCCACTTATAATTCCTCTCGTTTTCTAATGATATAATATTATATCGACTCTTTACGTGATTCACAACAAAACTCTATGTAAATATAAAATATTATTTCACCTTCTTCACATTCATTCTGGTTTGTGTTATGTGCTAAAAAATATTATACTGAAAAGGATACTGGAATATGGAATAATAACAATCTCTAAAAGATTTACCATGATATTTATATTTTTTATTTTGAACAGTCACAGGGATTGGAATGGGAATTTGGCACATCCAAAAAGCTTCTTCACTGTTTTAATTCACTATAAATACACATCACAATTGTGTTTTGTGTACTATACATAAATATTATGCTATATATTATTATTTAGTTTATGTTTAAAATTTAAATTAGTCAAAGTAATCCAAATCCACTATCAATCATGCTCTTTTGTGAAAACAGCACCTTTTTAGTAAAAATCTGGACTGTACATTCGGTATTTTTTGTAGATATTATATATTTTATACTGTTATTTATAGTTATACTTTATATACTAGAAATCAAAAACTGAATTAACTCATCTTAAAATTAAATATTTTGTTTTGAGTTTTGAGAGGGTTTAAAAGCTCATTTCCAGGCATAAAAACTTGATGAGATACATATGTTTTTTGAATGATATCTCTCTCTTTATTGTCGCTTATCACTATATAATATATTTACCTCAAATTCGTAATATAAAATATAGTATTATTTTTATCAGTAGTATATCTGTACCATGTACAATGTACATTGTACTTATTATTTTAATTCATATTCTAAAATACACTTAGTAATATAACATTAGAGATTAGAGGGGTGATGAACTAAATAATAATAATAACAAACCTTACAGCTATACATACTGTATAAAATATTATAATTAACTACTAAACTACTAGTAATTTATATTATCCACTAATGGTAATTGATCCTCTCTGCATTTGTCTCTTTTATTGTAATATTGTCAGTTTCTGTGCGTGACTTTCAAACAAGTATTTATAAATATGTTACGGCTTCTCTCTGTTTTCACTCTACAATTAATATTAGGTAAGAGAGCAAAACACGTAATTAAATTACGTAAAATATTATGTGTGTAGAGTGCAGAATGAACATGGAAAAAGAGCTATATAGTCATATATGACAGTGCAGTATGATATTATTTAGCATTTAGCAGCATATTAAAATATCTTTTTAATGTCAAAATGAAATGTTTCATGCTGATTGATACTGGTTCTCTTATACATAATAAGTAATACACTATATACATTATTATTACCTAAATGTGTATAAGTACGAGTAGAATTGCCGTCTTTAGTATTTATTGAGATTGTACCTGATTCGCCTATCTTTCCATTTGTCCAAAAGTAACTTTCTCCAACACTGTTATTGGGGTAAAAAGTAAAGAAAGAAAAGTTTTGTAAAATAGACTGCAAGCGTTCTAGTTTTTGTCATGTATCCTGTGACCTGTGACATTTGATATTGCATCTCGAATATCAAATCTCAAAGTTATAATTAGAAAAAACAAAAAAAACAAATCATACCTGGGTTCTTGTGTATTTCGATAGGATTAGAGAACAACTTCAGTGTTATTATTATTCTTTTTTGATGTTTTGGGTAAATGTCTCTTCATGTGCAGGGCGAGATGATCACTTCGTGCAAAGGAACGCTCACAGACTTTACATTTAAATGGCTTACTTCCCGTATGTTTTCTGTAGTGCCTGGTTGCAAAAAAAAGTACTTTGTTTTAACCCTTTTTGCTCGTCTTTTAAATGATAAATTGTACTATCGAGTGTCGAGTGTCGAGTGTCGATTGTCGAGTACATTTTTATTATATTTCTTTACCTGGTTAGTTCATCACTTCGGGCGAATCGCCATTGACATTCTGGCCAGTGACATTTGTAAGGTTTTTCTCCTGTAAAAAATAAAACAGACACCATACAAATTTTATTGGTTATTTTATTATTTTATATGAAATATTTACAGGACAAAAGACAACAAAAATCAAGCAGAAAAGGGAAACATTGTGCATTGGACATTGGGCAGACGAGAGTTGAGAGTTGAGAGTTAAGAGGTGAGCTCAAAAGTTATGTTATATATGTAAAAGACTTTTCGTTTAATTTGACAGATGCCAGGCGAATGATAATCGTGTAAAGTGTAAAATGGACATTTAATGCTTCTGGATATTTGATTTACAACAAAAAAAAATTCTTGAAGTAGACCCTGTCTCTCTTCTTCGTTTTCTTGTCGCGTGTAACAAAAGCAATGATAAAACCACAAGCAAAAAAAAGCAAGCAATCTTTTTAAAACGTGTGGTTCTCGTCCACGGTAAAAAATAAAATCACGCATACCACATACTGCATGTAGATTGTAGATATAACGAGTATTATTCAAAAACAAACTAGTTACAATTTACAGTGCATACCTCTATGCAACATTTCTAGAATCTAGAATCTACAGACTACAAAATCAAACTGAGAAAAGTATACAGTGTACATACAACAGTCAAGTTTACTTGTAAATGGCGTAATGCATAAATATAAATATGTGTACATAGGATAGTAGATACAATAATGCTAATGCTAATAACACATAAATTATGCGGAACTGTCTCTGACTCTGTCTCTCGATTCTCAACTCTCGACTCTCGACTCGCTTCATAGTTCATACCCCATGCAAATAGCATGACAATATCTGCCGGCAATATCCGTAGAGTCAGAGTCAGAGTCAGAGTGTGAACTCAACTTGGTCTCCGTCTTCTTCATCTGCTTTTACGGCAAGGAACAATCAAAGTAGTACCTTCATCCATGTAAGTAGCTTGTGTACAAAGAATTGGCGAGTAATAGTCGTAATAGATAGATCTACGGATGTATCTATGTACAGTAGAGGGACTTAAATTTACATGTTTTGAGAAAATTTAAGTCAGGACCCCGTCATATTGTTCCTTTTGAT